>VRYO01001272.1:4572246-4586090 GCA_009812075.1 Sialia sialis
TTTTTTTTTTTTTTTTTTTTTTTTTTTAAACAAATAGGGCTCAGTTTCACCATTGTTCAGTTTTTTTCTTTTATTTAAGCAAAATCTTCAGCCATTCAGCGCCTCTGTTGAGATTTTTTTCTTTCATTACTTTATGGCAGATGAAAGTTAAGAGGTCCAATTACTAACATTTTATGATAGCACAGAATATTATTAAAGCACTTAAGAGGTTATTAACACCTTTTATGTACCTCATTATTTAAAAGCCTGCCATATTTAATCATTTTAGCACCATTAAATTGGCATTAACAACAACCCTATGACTTACACTCAGAAATGTCACCGTTTGACAACACTAATGCAATAAAATATCTCACAGAAACCTGGAGGCACCAGGTGAACTATTAAAAAAAAAACAAAAAACCAGGGATTTTTCATGGGTTCCAACCACAGAGATGTGCAAGGAGAAGCATGGGGTGCCCACCTCACCCTGCTGGCCGTGCCTGCTCCAGAGGGAGCCAGGGGAATGTGTTTGGCAGGAAAAGCTGGGCTTGCTGCTGGAGCCTCTGCAGTGGGTGAGGGACACGAGGGACATGAGGGACACGAGGGACATGAGGGACACTGAGCCCTCCCAGTGCAGAGAAGCAGGAGCTGATCCTTGGCCAGTCCTCCCTGGAGCCCAAGTGCAGGCAAAGGTGATTGCCTGGGCAATGGGAGTGCTGGGAATCCTTTTGTATCCCCGTGGGTGCTGTGGCACCTTTGCCGTGGCACAGGCTCAGGCTGTGATTGTCACACTGCTCCCTGTGCCTGGTGATGGATGAGCACCTCTGGCAGGTGAGGGAACAGCGAATCCCTGTGCTGCCAGGGCCCATGTTCACAGGAGTCACACATGTGCTGCTCCCTCTTAAAGCTGTACAGTTATTCCTCCTGTGACTCTCCCCTTGGATCCCTTCCCCTTCTCTTTCCCCCTCTGTCTGCGCTGGAGAGCTGACACACACACTGCTTGGTGATTGCACACTCAGCATCTGCCTCTGCCCTCTGATTATCAAGGACAAAACCCAACAGCAGACTGGAACATCACGTTAATCAAGGCAGAAATATTATTTTTTACAGCCTTCTGATTATTTCTAACAACCTGCTAAAAGCCAGTGGGACTGGGTGGGTCAGAAAAGCTCTGGTGACACTGGGACTGTTCCAGCCCCTGGAGTTTTTCCAGCTCCTGCAGTTTTCAGCTCACCAGCTGAAGGTTCAGTTCATGTGGGACTTTTCCACAGCAAAATATGGGATGAGTTGTGTTTTCTCTGTGAGGTTTACAAATAAATCCCTTTCCTATAATCATTATTTTCATAGACAAGTGTTACTAATATATTTTGGCTTTTTAAAGCACATCTTTCAATTTACCCTGGCAACTGCTGTACAGCTGAACACACAATCAGGGAAATCTATTCCATTACTTTAGTAGTATTTACATTCTTTGTGATGGTCTAACAAGGAAAAAAATGGGAAAAGTCCCCAAAGCCTGAAATTTAGAGCCATAAAAGGCCTCCTGAGTTATTTTTCAGATGCTGGCACTCAGACAAGTGACTGTGTCAAAAACCCCAACAGGTCTATGTACAAAACCATCTGCTGGAAAGGTGCCAGCAGCACTATCAGGATATTAGTTCAGCCTTTTGGGGAGGGTAAATGTCAGTGTTTGTAGCTGGGAAGGGCTGGGGTGTTCAGTGTTAATGAGTCTGCCTGTCCACAGCCCAATCCCCCTTTCTGTGCAATCTTCCCTGTTCCCATTGCCCTTGAAGGGATGGATTAATATTCCAGCTCAGCCACGCTTGGGTTTGCTTTGCTGTTCGTAATACATCGATGTCTGCAGCAGTTAAATGCTGCTAGGTCCTCAGGTCTGTTAAACAAATTATGGGAGCCTTTAAACATCATTGCACTGGGCTTCATCCCCCACAGCCAGCATGCAGATCACTCAGGTATGGGTGGAGAGGAGGGAATGGGGCTTCCTGGCAATCCTCCTCTCCAGCAGAGCAACTCTCTGTTATCTGGGAAGGAGGGGGTTAATTAGCATGTCCTGGTGCCGGGTTTTACAGCAGTGCCTGGCCCTGAGGACAGAGCTGTTTTCTTCCCCAGGTCTGGGTCTATCTGTCCAGGTGTCTCTGAAGTTCCAAGGCCCTCCTTCCTCCATCTGCCCCCTCTTTCCAGGGGTATTTTTGTGTGTCTGCTCCACCACCCTTCACTGGGAGCTCTGCCGTGGTGATGGGGCCAGGCTGTGTCCTTGGCACCTGGGCCATGGGGTGCAGCCCTGCAGGACCCTGGGGACAAGGGAGGCTGTGGCTGAGGTGTCCCTGCCCCAGCTGCTGCTGCCTGCTGGGCTGTTTGGGACAGGAGTGTCCCTGCAGGGCCAGCAGCGGCTCCCCTCGCCATGGGCAGTGTGGGTCTGATGCTCCTGCAGAGGCTGTGCCAGCAAAGTGAGTGATCAAACTGGGCAAGGACTGGGCAGCAAGGAGAAGAGCTGCTATACATTTATATTTTGTGTTATAGGATGCTATTCTGAAAATGTCAAAGCCCAGACCCTGCCTATAGGAGCAGGTTTTATCTGGTACATCAATACACTATTGCATTCAGTGCTGTAGAATAGCTCCCATGTGGCTTTTCTTACCAAAAGAGGTGTGACTTTTATTTTTTTTCCTTTATAGCCAGATAGCTAATAAATAGTAACTATTTTCCTGTAAAATCTGGGGATGATGACACTCTAGACCCAAAGGGAGCATTGCTGGGTGAGAGTGGCCACAGGTCACTTGTCATTAGCCAAGGGAAATGGTTCAGTCCCTGTGGTTATTTCAGACTCACCACTGCTCTTTACTAGCTGACTTACCTTAAAAACCTGTCTCAGCACTTGTTCTGCTCGTGCCTGGGAACTTCCCTGGAACATTCATCCCACTCTGTGTGCCAGGCCAGCAGAAGTTTCTAGTTTAGCCTGCCCTTCCTTGGTTGAGGGGACCATCTCCCCAGCACGCAGAGCTGGACAATTTGGCTGTGTTTTGCAGAGCATCATCAGCCCAGGCTGGTGCAAACCCAGGGCCATTTATCATCGGGGGCTGTGATGGATGAGGTGATGTGAATTGGTGGCTTTGCTCCATTAGCGTTGGAACCAACTGATCTCCTTGCTGGCATCCTCAGCTGGAAAGACACTGGGTGCCCTGTGGCACGTCTCCCTCTTTGGAAAAGGTCTCTGTCCTTCAGAGGGGACTGTGAGCAATCAGCACACTGACCCCTGAGGTTTTGCTGCCTCTGCTTTCTGCAGCTCTTTCCTGCTCTGTGAATATTCCAGCGAATATTCCAATTCCTGCTGCGAGGCTGAATCAGCTCCCTGGGGACAGTGCCCGGGACCCCCAGGCAGGTGAGGCACATCCCGCAGCTACTTTGCAGCCTGGGATTTGCGTGTCTGCACGGCGGCTGCTTTGCAGCACCGAGTTATTTGCATTTGTGTGGGGCTTTTTTTTCCTGCCCCAGATCCCAAAGGAGCTCTGCCCGGAGCTGCTGCCTCTCGCACGCAGCACAGCCCAGGCTGGCTCCCTCCACCAGCTCACCTGGTGCTTGCCACAGATTCAGCAGCTCAAGTTAAAGTTAGCCCTGGCTTTTAAGGTCTATTCCAACCCATTTAACTCCTCGGCTTTGTGTGAAAAACAAATGGGAAATGTAAAAGCTTACATCAGCTCCACTCGCAAAGTGGATGGGAAAGCTGTAATAAATTTACAGTCAGAAAAAGAACTGTGTGTAAACTCTCACTTTGTTCAAAGACAGTTTATTATCAAAAGATAATTTTAGGTGACAGTTGTTGCTGGGGTATTTTGCGCTTTTAAAAAAATTATTACTACTTTTTAGTTCTACGGCATAATTCTTGAGCAGATACTCAAACAAGCGAGATTGGCTCATCATTCCTCTTTAATTCCACATCATGTCACTTTGGAAGGGAAATGGCTTGGTAAAAGCCAAAGAGTTCAGATACGATGCTGGCAGATCGTTATGAAATATTCACAAGACATTTAGTTTAACTTGGTGCTAATTGAACACTGACAGCACAAGTTACTCCTGCCTGCAGCAATAGTCTATCACGTTTAGGCAAGTGGCATTCCTTCCCCTTTGATGCTCTCCGCGATTGCAGGCTGTGAGGGAGCACAGTTAACAACCAGTAAACACTCAGGGAGCAGCACTGCAGAGGATCCTGCACCGAGAACCCTCCAAAAAGTGGAGAGAGTTTATTTGCACGGGGGCTGTGATAAGGCTTCCACTTTGTCTATGAAAATATCCAGTATTAGGTGAGGGGTGACTAAATTGATACTTTTTTTTTTTTTTTTTGTTTGTTTTGGGGTTTTTTGTTGTTTTGTTGTTTTTTTGTTTTTTTTTTTAAATTCCTCCTGAGTGAAGACACTTAACCCACAAGACTATTTCCAGACTACCTAATTTCTGAATTTATGGCCCAAAAGGTCTCCTTGCCCTGAGCTGAGAGATTTCCAGGGCAGTTACAGTATTGGTGGAACTCTCTTTTCCTATGCAGACATAGAAAGGCCTTGTTTACTTCTTTCCTCTTTATTTCTATAGCTCAACATGCTGTTTACTGATATTTATGAATTTGTTTCTTATTTGTCAGTGCAGCTTTCCAGTGGACATTTAATAACAGGAATTTTCCTACTATTTTTATTGTCTCTTATTCCAGAGCAAAGCAGAGTTTGAAGCAGAGTATTAATGCCATCATTTTAGTCATCAGACGTGATGTGTGGTCTAAACAGCTCGGCTCAAACGTGGTGCCCAGCTTTGCCTGGCCATCTGTGGCTTCCATGCACTCATCTGCCTTGGGTGCCTCAGTTTCCCAGCTATGGAGAAAGGCCAAGTTGTTACTCAAGGACTTTTCTCATCTTCCCATTTGGAGGAGTTTGCTGCAGCACAGGGGGTGCCCAGCAGGAATGTGCAGGAACAGCTGCCTCAGCAGGGACCCTGCTCCCCCTGCCCTGCAGCCCCTGCCAAGCACATTTTGTCACTCTCAATGCAGCTGAAGGACTGATGGACTTCCATGTGCAGCAAAATATGAGAGAAGTGACCGAGAATATTTTTAATCTACCGGGGGGAATGTCCCTGTCTGCCTAATTCACCTGTCCCAGGGAGTTAAACTGGAGACGGATGGAGTCACATCTGAGAAGGTGTTAGTGAAACTGTCACTGAGCACTGAGGTGACAGTGGCTTCATTTCAGGAGATCCTCTAGCAAATGGGGTGGTGACTGAGACTTGCTGGCTGTAGAAAGGCACTCAGTAGTGCAGCCACCAGCACTGACAACCAGTGGCACTACAACCAGTAGTAACCATCTAAGAGCAGCTTGGAATAAAGTAAAGCCCTGCTATTCAGTGCCTGTACAAATGATGGGAAAATGGGCATCCCCTTCCCCACAGCCCTGGTGGGAAGCCACAAATGGGTGTAAACAGCCAAGGAATATGAGTTAAAATGTGAGGAATATTGCACAGGCAGCAGTCACAGCACGCACTGGTGCTGAGGCTGTGTTTTTCCCTTTTAAACAGAAATCATTATAAATGGGGAGTGCTGAGAAAGAATTTAAAGGAGGTGTCTGTGATTTCTTAGAAGGTTAGGGTAGGGTGGAGGGTGATGGTTTCTGACTGGACAGACTGAGGACACTGCTGGGGTGATCCCCACTCCATTTACCTCCAGTGCCAGTCATGGTGAAATTGGGATCACCCCAAAAAAGCTTTGTCTGAGGTGGGGGACACCCAGCTGGGGTAGCAGAGAGGAGGGAGCAGGTAGATTTAAGCATAAACACAGAATTTCATTAGCAGAAGGTGTTTTCATCCCAGGCAGATTCTGGATATAAGGTCATGACTGAGCTGAGAGCCACAGAAAAGGAGATTTCCTGCCCTGGAGTTTTATAGAGTTGGTAATGGCTGTAGATAATGATCTGCTGGGAAAACACACCTTGCTTTCAACAAAAACGTATTTTCAAAAGCCAAGGATGCAACACTGGACTAAAAAAGCTTCCAGACTTCCTTCCCATGGACCCCCCACTCTTGGATTGTTGGAAATCACTCTCCCAGCGATGTCCCACTGTCTCTGGGAGGGTTGAATAAACCAACAGACCTCTCTGCAGAAAAGCAGCAGCAGAGGGAGGGACATGAAATGTCCCATCCTCCCCAGAGTCCTGCTCCAACTGGCTTCCAGAAGCATTGCTCCCCAGGAGGGAAAACAAATGAGGCTTTCAAAACTGTTTTACTTAATTCATTTCATTCTGGGCTACAGCAAGGCAAATAGACAGTGGGAGGACTTCACTGATAAAGTTTTTTTGGTTTTTTTTTTCAAAAGCTGAGAATACCAGAAGATAACACAACAGCAAATTAATGCATATTTTAAACCCTTGTAGCTAAACATTCCCTTTTGGGGCTGCGCCAGGTATCTCGTGGTGCCAGTGAAAATGGGATACAGATGTTCACTTGTTTGGATGGAGACACTGCAATAATTCATGCCTGCTACAAATGATCAGCTGCCTCATGCTCACAAAAGAGTGCTCTGATCTTTTTGTCAGGAATAAGGAAGTATACCCCATGTACCTATCTCGAGGAAAATAAGAACTGTAGGAACTGTGAGATGTGTTTTTCAGTTCTCAAAATGTGATTTCTGTTGTAGCACCGCAGCCTGTGCTGGTAAAAAAGGAACCAGCATGATTCCAGTCCAAGGGTGTCCTCAATCCTAGAGGAATGAGTTGGTGTCTGGGACAGGCACATGGAGCATTAAAATACGTGATGTGAAATGTGTATTCACAGAGGAGCTTTGGGGTGCTGTCCCTGAGACTTTTTTTTTGGTTTCGTTTTTTACAACTTCAGCTTTAAACATTTGTGTCCTTTTGTAAGACGAGTTCAGGTGGTTTTAACACGTTTTACCTCTGACTTTGAACTCGCTTGTGGTGAAAATCACCTCCCTGAAGTCCACAGTAGCGGTGCTCAGGAATGTGGTGTGTCTGCTTTAATGGACATGCTGGAAAAGGAGCTGTACCCCCCAAAAACACGCAGGGAGGTGAGGAGAAAGAGCTGAGCCCATCAGGCTGTAACACAACAGCAGGGCTGACACTCACCTTCTGCTTCTCCATGTACAGCAGAGCACGGCAGAGGTGGCATCTGCCAGAAGGATTTGTTCCATCCCTGGATCCCTGCACTGCTGCTTCCCCCCGTGCTGCTGTCAGGAGAGGAACAAACAGGTTCACACCTGCTGCACAGCTCGGGCTTGGAGGAATGCATGTGCAAATTTGGCAGGTAGGAATCGCTCTCTTCAAACCGCTTCTTGAAATAGGAGCTCTCTGCTTTTCCTGCCTGCTGTTCTATTTTTCGCTTTCTTCTTGCCCATATTAAAATGAAGATTTTTATAACAATTTTTTTTTTAAACCTTCTTAATTCATTTTCATGGTGGGGCTGTAACCAAATCCAAACTGGCACTTCTGGGAATCCTGCCCCAGTGTTGTATGAGGGGTTTAAAGGTATGCACAGTTTTTTTCTCAGTCCTCCAATTATTTTCTTCTTGGTAATTTTTGTGATGTGGATTTGGACCTGACACAACTGGCATCATTTGGGACTCAATGACTTTTTCTCCTGGTTTATTTGGGAGTTGTTTAACCTTTTGCTTACCTTTCTCAAGTTGTGGGTTGACTTCTTATTGAAAAATCCCATTTAGAATGAAAACCCACAGAAATTCTTTGGAATCAGTGCATTTAAATGCAGTGCTTTATTTCTCTATTTTTTTCAACTGTTTTTCTTGGCTTAAATGACTCACCAGATTTTTTTTTTCCAATTTAATGAAAAGTTTTGGCATTGTGAAAGGGCATTTTTTGCAGGACTGACTGTTAACTGATTGCTTTTTCCTGTTACTGTTTACTACATTGTAATTGTAGTTTTTTCACATTGGTGCAGACCATGGACAACCCCAGCTGGGCACATATACACACATATATATAAATATACATATGTGTGGTGTGTGTATTTATATATGCAGGCTATTCAAAACTTTCCAAAAGGGAATAGTGGATCCCTGGATAGCAAATTTCTCTCTCTAGCAGCTGAATACCTTTTCTCATTTCTCTGTAGACTCCTCGAAGTCCTCAGCCCCCAGAAGTTCACAGAGCACAGCTAAAATCCGTTTCAGGTTCATTCCCACTTGCTCACAGAATGTAGTAGTTCAGCCAAAATGTGCTGCCCCACTGGTGCTGCTTCACTGGAGCAAATCACAGCCAGAAATAAAGGCAGGGGCTATTTTTTTCTCCTCTAAGTATGTTCAAAACATGAATTTCCATGAGTTTCCAACATAAGACCTATATCTGCATGGTAAGTAGAGTCACTTTCACTTGCAAATGAGGTTGGATCTGCTAAAAAATCTGCTAATTTGCAATAAAAATAGCATCCATCTTTGCTCTGCAAATATACTCTCCTTGAAAACTGTCCCATTTTCAGAACTGCAGCAGCTTGTAGGATGGCAGAAAGGGGAAGGAGGAAATACCTTGCATTTGAAGTCACTTTGTATTTCTCCAGGACTATTTCACACACCTTTAGTCATTATGTAGCGTTTTGTGTTGTCACATTAATTTTCACAGTAACAGACTGATAGAAACAGTGTGACTGCACTGCAGAAGCAAGGGAAGCTGGATTGATTGGGAGGGAGAAAGATTTGTTCAGACATAAATATCTCCTGCCATATTGAGGGGAGTTTAAAAAAAAATGGCCAGCCAAGAAATTGCTTTTTTGTTGGAACGTTCTGTTTCTCTCTTTTTCCTAATTTTTTTTTTTTTTTTCTTTTAATACATGTTTTAATGTGAGAGACCAGGAACAAGGGGAAAGCAAATGGCTATTTAATGAGTCTGAGGTGCAGAATCCAAACTGCAGGCAATGGGAGACGAGGAAGGTGAAGGGGTTGTGGAAGATGCTATTAAATAAGGAGGCCTGGTCATGTAAGGTCTTGCTGGGGAAACTGCTGACTTTCCTGCAGGTTAAACGCTCGGAGGAATTGCAGAGTCAGGCTCCTAGAAAATGAGGGCACACACCAAAAACTCAGCACCTCAGCACACAGCCAGGTGAGCACATCAGGTGCAGAGAGGAGAGGCAGAGCAATCCCTTCTATCCCAAACTCTGCACCCCAGGAAGGATGCAGAGATGGCAGAGAGGAGCAGCTATTGCTGTCCCCGTGCAGCAACACCTGCCTGGCTGTCACTTTTGTCCCCTGGGGTTGCTCTGTGCAGCTCTGCCCAGACTCTCTAGCACTCACATCTGCACCTTGGCAATGCTGCTTTTGCCCTGCCATGGCCACTGGGATGACTTTCAGTGCAGGCTCCCATGGCTTTTCCTTTAAGGGAGGAGCTGAGAGGTGTCCCAGCTTTGGAGCTGACTGCGTTCTCTGCTGGCACTTGTCACTCCTTGAGTATTCTGGGCTAGAGCTTGTGGTCTGGTGTAAGAAAATAAATCCGCCTCTCAGGAGCCTCGAAGAAAAGTCCCAGGGTCTGATCAGAGGTTTTGCTGTTAAGGATGGGATCAGTTGCAGCTCTGGGAATGCCTTGTTCCTCACACTTCTGTGCTAAGGACAGCTGGGATGGGTCACACTGTCCCTTGTGGAGCATCTGAGCCTTGAACTGTTTCCACTTGACATGTCCAAGTTTCTGACACCAAAAGCCTTGGGTGGAAACTTGCTTATGTCTGGCTGGTTGGCAGCAGGCAAAATTCTTAAAGGAAGAACAGCTAATTGCATATTCATAATGGCACATACTTGAGAAAAGCCCTTAATTTCTGCTGTGGTGGATCTGGAAATTCACCCTGTCCAAGCTCAGCAACATCCACCCCCAGTCTCTGAAGAATGTGGATCAAGCAGAGCTTTTTGGCCCTTTTTCTCTAAGAAAGAGCCACTAATTTCTTCAGTTGGAGCACATTATTTTTTTGACAAAAGAGCATGATACAGCTCTATACACCAGTTGGAAGCAATGTGATTTGTGTCATGAATACTAATATGCGTGTGACGGTATCCTATAAATTCAACACGTTCTGAAGAGCGTTAACAAGAGTTGTAGGAACCATACTTAAATTCTTCCCCTACTTTTTTTTTGTCAATTAAAGGAAAAGGAAGCTAGTGAGAGTCTGTATTTGTATCCAAAACAAATATGGCTTGGGTCACGACAAGACTTCTGCACGCCGTGCTAGACCTGGGTCTACAGCGCATTCATTGATTTTTGTCTCTATGAATCACCCTAAAGCTATAGGCAACAAAAGCTGAAGCTATGTAGATGTGATTTCTAGTTCATTTGTTGTTCATTAGAAAGATTTTGTCTCTCTCATTTGCAGCACCCCTGCTGCTGCGTGTTCATTAGGAGAATGGAACGTATTCCAAATATTTCCTAGCTCTGGCAGGGCAGATGGTGGAAAGTAATTTTCCAAACTCTTCTGGAAAAGGGGAGGGGGGGAAACACACCCAAATAACCCCAAGTCACCCCCTGCACGCCAGAAGAATTTGGTATTTCTGAGTGCAGACGTGCCATACACTCTCTGTCTCTCTGGTTGTACAGTGCAGCGTGTTGGAGTGGTGGGAAGTGTGTATGAATGGGAATGTATCACATTACATGTGGGATGTTAGCAAGGCTGGGATTTTTTTTCACAGGAAACTGCATTTGCAAAGAGCACACAGCAACACGCAGAACCCTAAAAGATGTGTGTGAAGGAGTGAGCAGGATTCATTTCCCTAAATCCTCTGGGCAACCCAATGCCTGAGGGAATCCCAGGGAGGGAGGACAGAGCCTGGGCCCCACTCCAGCCCTGTGCAGAGGCGTGAGGCAAACTGGGAGCTGCTCAGACACCCCATCCCCGCTGCCTGCCCTTGGCCGCTGTGGGCAGAAGGATGTCCCGGTGCTCAGACAATGGTGGAGGAAACAGCTCTGGCTGCATTTCCCTTCTGCTCCCTGGGGAGCCAGGGGAGCACACAGGCCAGGGCCAGATTTAGCTCTTGGAGCCACATGAAACATCCCTGTGCCGACTGCTCCCTTCCTCCGTGCCGGGGCTCTTGTCACGGGAGTGGAAGTGGCGACACAAGGGGAACGGAGGGGCCGAGCCCGGGTGCGGCAGCAGGGCTGGAGCACAATGCGGGGGAAACAAAGAGCGGGGCTGTGTTTGCTCCTTCCCGGGGCCATTCACTTCTCCTGCTTGGAGCCCGCTTCCTCTTTTCAGGAGCCTCTTGACCTGCAGCTCCCTCTCGTCGGCAGACAGAGCCCAAAGCCCCGTGCCTGGATCCTAATGCCTCTTCAGATCAAACCAGCAAAGCACTCAGCACACAGAGCCCGAGCTGTGTGTTTGCAGCCAGGCTTTAAGCTCCTTGCCGCTGGCACCGGGGGTTCCTGTTTGTTTTCCAACTCCTGGGGACAGCAATGGTGCTCTCCAAGTCGATGCAAATAAACCAGGAGAGGCCTCAGGCGGTGCAGCAGAGCTTGTCCAAGTGCTGCCATCCCAGGGACTGGGCTGAGCTCATCTCATGGAAGGTGCCTCCTGTCAGCTCAGGCCTGCACGCCCCAAATGTCACACAGAGAAACCTGCCAGAACACAGAACTTCCTCAAAAGAAGGGGGCCAATTGACCCTTCCATGCCAAGCCACTCAACCCGGGAGGGAGCTGCTCTGGCTGCTGCTCTGAATCCCCATCAGATTTTCACAGCTCGCTGTCAGTGATGGATTCTCAAGCCCCCTCTTTCTCCACGAACTCTCACATTGCAGTGAGTGGGTGCAGGTGGAGGTGCTGGGGGCTCTCATGGATTCATTTCACAGAATTACAGAATGGTTTATGTTGCAAAAGCCCTCTAAGGTCAAGTCCAACCATTCCCCCAGTGCTGCCAAGGCCACCACTAAACCCTGTCCCTAAGCACTGGATTTACACATCTTTTACACCGAGCAGGAGGCAGGAGAACCCTTCTGAGCCTGTGCTTGTCTTTCATGCACCTCCATCACCTGGCACACCCCTAGTTCCCAGTTGAGTGCTGGTCCCTACACGTGGAGCAGGCCCTGCAGAAGTGGGATGGGAGCAGACACATCCCAGAGCCCTGACCTTAAACCCCACTGCTCGCTCTCCCTGCAGAAAAAACGGGGAGCATTCCCTCCCAAAAGAGCTGAGTGTGCCCTGTGGGAGCTGCCTTTCCTCTCTGGCCAGCCAGGACTGTCCCAGCAAGTGAGATTTGGGGATTTGTGTATCCCAACACCTGGACCTGTGCTGCCCACAGCCACGCTGAGTTTTCAACTCCTCTCCGTCAGCCAGTGGCCTTCAGAGATGAGCAGGGGCTGTAATTGATTCGTCAGGGCTCCTGTTAATTGGGCTTTACTCAATTGTTGGGAAATATTTAGTTCCCGATTATTACGCTCTGGAGCCAAGGTTCCTTTAGGTAATTTATGCTGTAGCCTACGTATGTGTAAAAAATTTATTGCAATCATGTTTTTAATTAAAATGCATGCGATAATACTAAAAGCAGAGAGGGAGAGGGAGGGAGGAGAACACAGATTAAGTTTTTAATTGTTTTAATAGTGAGATTTGTTTCAGAGAGAACAGGGCATATTGGTTTCCTTGGAAACATTGGCGATGTATTAGCTGTATAAAATCTAGCATAAAAGATTTGAGAAAGTGAAGCTTTTAGGTTTTAACTGATGTTGTAACTCTTTTCATTTGCAAAATCAGATTCTCACATGCTCCCTGGAGTCCCAAAATTGTGTTTTATTTTGTGTTTTCTCTTAAATCTTAGAATTTATAATTTCATAGATTATCAGATTCATTAGAAATCCAAAGCTGCAATAACAACAAGAAAAAAAAACCCCTTCAACAATTCAATATCCCTGATTCATATGATTTAATTAGATGTGCCTGTAAGTTCTCTTTGTGCCAAACAGTACCAGGCTGAGGCAAGACCACGTGATTTGAGAAAGAAGTGCAAAAAACTTGGCTTTTTAAAATGTTCCAGTAAAACTAGAGATTATTGGTAATGGACAGGAGGTGATGTTTTATATACATCCTGTGTTATTTTATTGTACATCCCCTGGATGTACAATATACAATGCACAGACAGTTTCAGGCTCAGGGAATCACTGAGGCTGATGATGATGATCTGCCCTTGTACAAAATCTTCAAGGCCTCTGTTTTTCCTGGCTTGTATTTTAGGAAGCAGAGAAGCCCCAGAGAGCCTCCTCCCCAGAAACAGCACATCACTTTTGGGGCTACAGCACTCCAAGGCAGCACAGGAGATCAAATGTACATTTTAAGGGTGGTCTCATCTGAAGTTCAATCACTTTCTCTTCATTCTCTTTGAAAAGCGGGCTCTCAAATTATCAGTTTTGTCTCTTTGTGAGGGAGGATTCAGCTCTCTGCAGCCAAGTGGGACTGAAACAACCACTTTTAATATCTGTGATTCACCTCTGAGCCCAAACTGTGATGATACAGTGCATCTGGGGACCAAATACTGCAGAAACGCACTCTTTGAAACAAAAGAGGGGAAAATAGACTGCAGATAAAGTACCAGATGTAGGATTTTGGACCATCAGAGAAGAGAATGGATGGCTTGGTTTTAGCATGTAAGACTAATCACTCAGTTGAAATCATTTCAGCAGCTGAGTAAATAGACTTATGGAAAAGACATTTATGGGAACATTTGTGTTCCAGGATCCTCCCTCTTCCCTAGCCCTGCCGTTTGTTTGCTTTTCTGTCTCGTTGGTGTGGAAGCCTCCCCTCTCACAGGTTTACGAGGCAGAGGTGAAGGTATCGAGCCCTGTGCGAGAGAGGGGCTGCGAGCTCGGCTCCGGGTTAGAGCCAGCAGCTCGG
>VRYO01001272.1:4593368-4611967 GCA_009812075.1 Sialia sialis
CGGTACCGGGGCTGAGATCCCCGCTCTTCCCCATCGCCGCTCCATCCCCGCCCGCGTCTCGCCCTTTCCCCGCGATGCCCCGGTGCCCCTGCCCCGCGCCTTCCCCTCGTGCGGGGGTGATGCTTGCGGGCCCCCGAGCCTCCTCCCGTGTGAATCAGCCCCGCCTCGGTACCGGGGGGACACCGCGGTCCGGACACCCGAGTGGGGTTTGCATTTGGGAACCTGTTCCCCCCGTCTCCAGCCCCTCGGGGCGTTTTGTTCCGAAGGGCGATTTGGGGTTTTTTCATTAATATTTTTCAACCCTCGCAGAGTAGCAGTGAGGGCAGTGCCTGACCTAAATATCCACCACTTCTCTGTGTGCTCTTTCCTTCTTGGAAATGAAGTGCATGGAGGTGAGAGAGAAGGAATATTACTGACGAGGGGAAAGGAATGAGTTGGGCTCTTTGGCAGTTTTAAGCAAATGGTGTTTTCTGTAAAGGGAAGGTTTTTCAAGGCATCCCAGAGCGGGAGGGTTGTCAGGATTGTACCCCGCTTAACACCTTGTTCAGTGCCGTGAAATCCAAACCCTGCACGGACTAATGCAAAATGGCCCAAAAGGAAAACTTGGGAAAGAGTCTGGATTTTGCATATATTCCTGGCACTGCGGCGGGGCAGGCTGGCGCTCGGTGCGTGCAGGGAGAGCCAGCTGAGCTGTGCCTGTTTCTGCTAGCACAGGATCTGCCCCGTTAGCTCCAGCGGGGCTGCCGAGCATCTGTCCCTCGCTATTTTGGATGGCTTTTGTCCAGTGTCATCTGCCTTCTCCTTCTGCAGCTTCATCCTTGTTTAATTCAGGTGTCTGAGTCCCGGAGAAGGTCTGCAGACATTTGTATACCGGGTACTAAAATGTGTTCATTCTGAATTTTAGCATAAACCATACCCTTTGTACTGTATGCACTTTTAATCTTGATTTAATCTCATTCGTGTTCAGACAAAACTAAGCTGGATTTGCCTGATTTTATTAACACTACCGGTACTGAATAGACCATTATTCTTCCCTGACTTTAACAGGCCGGGCTAGATGTGCATACCAATGGCAGTGTATAAATAATGAAGATACAGTTCTTTTTTTGTGTCAGCCAGTTGCTGAACATAAACTGTGTCCCACAGAATCCCAAGGATGAGACTTTGTGTCTGATCAAGGCTTGTGGTAAAAGTTGCAAATTAAAATGTGTCTTTTGAAGAAAAAGATTCTATTATAGTCTAACTCTTGGCATGAGGTTTCATTGGAAAAACTGAGGCTTTCCATTTCACTCCTGGACTTTTTAGAAATAGCATCGTTTATAATTTTCCCCCCCTTTTTGTCAGCATGTGAAAGGCTTGGTAAGAGGCAGGTGCTGCTTATGGACAGTGGTGTGTGAGACAGGGAGCAGTGAATTTCCTGGATCCGGATGGGTGCTGTGGGAGCCTCGTGCCTGATGCTCCCCAGCTGCTTCCCTGACTTGTCCCCTGCCCTCTGTGAGCTCTGGGGTCCTGCCACTCGGGGGCTGTGTTCCCATTAACTCCTGGGAGCCTTGGACCGAGGTCCCTTGTTGCTGCCCTTCCTTATTTCATGTTGGGTTAGTTTTCTTATCACCGATGTTATTATTTATTTCCTGCTGCTGGCGGGCAGCATTCGCTCACGTCTGCTGCAGGAGAGCTTTGGTGGCACAGGGGCTGTTACCTGATCGCTTCCTCCACCTGGCTCCGGTGGAAAGGGCAGAGCTGAGCCTCCCTGAGAGAAATTCATCCTACAGCATTCTTCCTCCTCCAGCCGCTTGATTTTGTGTATCTTTCTGATACGACTTTGAGGAAACCTCAGAGCAGCTACCACCAGATGCTCCTTAATTTTTCATCCAAAATTTTCAGTTACCAGGCAGGAACGCTTCAGGAAAGTGGCACGGCGAGGAACACGCAAACTCCTCTGATTCACAACCCTCTAAATAGGTTAGCTGTCCGAGCGATGCCCAAACCCCTTTTCCTCTCAGGCTTCATTCCGTATGGCGGCTGCGGCGCTGCGGTGGAGGAAGCAGCTGGTTTCTGTGTGTGGCGCTCCCAGATTAGGATTATAAAAGGGTTTTTTGGGGGCGGGGGCGCGAGTCTCGCCCGCTGCCGGGCTGGAGTGCCAATATGCCGGGCGGTGCTAAGCAGCCAGACGTCTGCAGCAGTGGGCTCTAATCGCCTGGGCTGCGTGAAGGAGGTCAGGGGTGAGCGGCGTGGCGGAAGAGGCTGTAAATAACTAATTATTTGGCGTGGGGAACGGAGCGAGGCACCGGCACCTGCCCGCTGCGGCTCCCGGAGGATGCGGTGCCAAGGCGGGGATCCCGCGGGCACCTGGGCATCCCTGCGCGCCTGTGCTCGTGCAGACGCTTTGGAGCGTTACCCGAGGTGTTTGGGATTTTTGGGAGGCGTTGTTGCATCTCCCAGGAGATCCCAAATGCAGCACCGTGCCCGGCTGGGCTGAGCGAACCGTGAGAGCAGGTTCCTGTCCAAGCCAAGACTTCTAGGTTTTCACATTCTTTGGATTAATAACAAACCAAATGCATATGGCTCAACCAGGGGTCACATCTCCTTTCTGCTTCACACTACTTTTATGACAAATGCATTTTTTTTCCCTGACACTGTCATTGGCAGCTATGGCTTATTCCAGGGTAGAGTGGATAAGAACCACGTGCTGTTTTATTCCCCCCAAAGTTTTCCTCGTGGAGGGAAGCCAGAGCTGCTCCCCGTGTTTCAGGGCATGTTCACTTTGTGGTATCTCAGTTTGCCCTCAGCCAAAGCGGGGAGTTCCCTGTGTCTGGCTCTGGTCATGTGTTGGTGACAATCTCTGCTTTTTGCTGAGATCAGCGTCCCAAGGTGTGATCCTGGAGGAGCAGAGCACGGGTGGCTTTTGCTTCTTTGTGTATCCTTGGCCATCCCATCAGACACTCTGCGGTTCCAGCCCTGGGGTCCCATCTTTCACAGCCAAGGAAAGGCCTGATTCCCTGAGCCTGGAGAGCACAGGGGTCTCTATTAAAATTACAGTTTATTTTGTGCCCTCAGGTAGTGATTTTAATCTTAGTGTTTTATAATTGATGTCAAATGGGAGAATGAAAAGACACAGAGAGGGAAATGCAGGGGAAATAGTGAAACTTTGTTTTTTTTCCTGTGGGTGAACACCTGGATTGTGCTGTGCTGCACAGCGGGCACCAGAGATGATCCTGTATCATCAGAGGTGATCATTTATAATGCCAAGTGCAGGCAAGACATGTTCATTCTGCCTTTTCACTCAGTGTCAGGGTGTTTGCTGCAGTAAGTCCTGCTGCCTTCTGGCATGGAGACATCCTCCACCCCCTGAATGTTTGTCTCCGTAGTGTGTTTTCAGATCCTGGTTGTGAGAACACCAGAACCGAAGGGTGTGTGGGGAACAGCAAGCATATTATTATCCTTAAAGCCAGGAATTCCCAAGGTAGGGTCTAGGATTACCTCGAAATTTTTGGGATATTGAATTAGCTGCTACCACCGCTTTCTTTGCAAATGGAGAGAAGAGCACCCGTAAACTCATGTTCTTACTTTTATTTGCTGTTTCTCACCAAATAAACTAATAATTTTAGATTTCCCAGGCTGAAGTTGATGGTTTGATAAATTCAGTTTTAGAATAAATTTGTAAACCTAATTTATGAGTGGAGAGACACAAGGAGACCTTTCCAAGGGAAGTACCAAACTACATGGTGTCACTAATAGAGGGTAATTACTATCCAGCTCCTTTCCTGAGTAACTCAGTGTACAGTCATGTCTGTCGGTGTTGTTTCATTCAGGTAGCAGCAGCTGTCAGAATTTGCTAAGCCTAATTACTGAAAAAAAAAAGGTAATTTATTTGCAGTGGTGTCTCATGTGAAAACTGCCGGCCGGTTTGCTTCCTGGAGGGAGATCCTGTACTGATGTGTGGTTAGTCTTATCAGATCCCTCCTGTTCTCTGATACACAGTGCATCTGCTCCTGGCAGGTTTCATCCAAGTGACAAAGCCTGGCTGCAGAGGGTGAGGAGAGAGGTACAAGGGCCACTTTGCTGCAATTAAGTGCAAACTTGGTTCACGCCATGAGCACACTCCCAGACGTCCATAAAGCACAGGAACCATCGGTGTCGACAGGGATGTTTTTATGCAGTGCTCTTCCTGTCTGTGTGGCTGAATTGCTGGGTGATTATTTTATAACTATTTTGGGTGGCAGGAGGTAGGTCACTCGGGCAGGTCCCAGGTGAGGAAATGCATCTCAGACCTGCTCCGTCTGCGAGCGGTGCGGCCGAGTCCGGGAGGAACGGGGAGGAATTCTGTGCAAGCAGGATCTGACCCCTCATCTCCATCATCCAGAACTGATCAGTGGCTGCTGTGTTGCTGCTTCCTTGCTGCAGGGAATGCAGTAGTGGTGTGGGAGCTCCTCCAGGAGCCATGGGTGAGTGCGGGGTGTAGGGGAGCGGGGTCCCTGAGTGCCAGCACCTGGAACCTGCACACAGTGCTGAGAGCTGGAGAAACCCTGCACACAAAACCTCTGAGAGCTGGAGAAACCCTGCACACAAAACCTCTGAGAGCTGGAGAGACCCTGCACACAAAACCTCTGAGAGCTGGAGAAACCCTGCACACAAAACCTCTGAGGGCTGGAGAGACCCTGCACACAAAACCTCTGAGGGCTGGAGAGACC
Source organism: Sialia sialis (assembly GCA_009812075.1). NCBI lineage: Eukaryota > Metazoa > Chordata > Aves > Passeriformes > Turdidae > Sialia > Sialia sialis. Next base: position 4,598,060 of record VRYO01001272.1, read on the forward strand.
CTGCACACACTCACCACCAAGGGCTGCCAAGTTTTCAATACTTGAGAGGTCTCAGGGAACTGCGTGTGTGCGCACGCAGACATAAACACATCCGTGAAACTTAATTTAGTAAATGCAGCAAAGTGGCTCCAAATGAACTGGTTAATGAAGCAGTTGGTAACCAGAGAAAGGAGCTGTGGGGTTTGGGCTTTTTTATTGTTTTGGGGTTTTAAAAATTATTATTTTTTTTTTTTAAGCAGATAAATTTCAGCTGTAAGAATTTATCATTCAAATCAGAGGATTTGGGGAGCTATTGAGAGTAAAGAGAGCTTTGATGATTTGGCAAGGAATACAGCTTCTAAGGCAGCACTTTGATCTGCATTTTAAATGCTTCTTTGTAATGACAGTGTCACAATTTCTTTTCTCATTTTGAGTCAGTTTTGCAGAGGTATGTTTTGAGAGAAAATAGTAACAGCACACATTATTCTTGTTGGCTTTGGAGCCAGCTAGAACTTGTAGTTCATCCCAGATCTTTTGGCTACCATGGTAAATTTATGATTGCACCAAAGAGGAAATTAGTAAAGATGTTAAATATTATCAAAGCTTTGCAAATCTTTTGAAATCTCTCTGGTGTGAAAACTAAACTTGCATTAGCATTTCTGCTGCGCTGTGTTGAACAGTGTTTATCCAAGCATCCACCTAATACTGCAGGTTCCTGATTTAGCTTTATTTTTCCTTCTGAAGGACGTGCTACTGTTTAGCACATGCATCCTTTCAGTCTTGCATTGCACATGAAACCTTGGCTCTAATGATTTGAGCTTTCAAAAGACAACTCTACTGGGAACATTTCTCCTTCCCTTCTCTCTACAGCACCTCCTCAGATAAACTCTTGTTGGAGGGAGAAAGTTGTTGGTGCCATATTCTTATACAAGAGAGCTTGTTGCATTAATTGATGTAGTATGGGGAGGGTTAGGAATTGGGAATTTTTATTAAAGTTTTAATTTAAATTTTCTATAGCATCTTGAGTCTAGTTTGGGAAGAGGTTTATACTTCTCATTGGAAATCAGCAGCCTCAAGATGAGAACGAATAAGCAGGTTTTCCCAAATTGGTTTAGAGCTCTGTGGCAGCTCTTCTGGTGCTGACTTTGGCCTCTCCTGAGCTGTGGCTCTGATCAGTTGTACCAGGCTGGCAGCTCTCTGCTTGTGGAGCAGGTGTGTAAACCAGGGCACACATTTCATTTGCAAGGTAAATTCGCCCAGGAAGCTGGGTCTCAGTACATGCAAAGGACACTGGTAGGCCTTGGATAAACAGTGCTGTGTGAACATTTGACTTGCATCCCTCCCAAACTGCCAGTGACTGTTCTCAGTGGGGTGTTATCCCTGGTTTTGGATCTCTGGGACAGGGTGCTGATTTGGAGCATGTGGCCCTGAGACATGTCAGTCATCCATCCCACTCAGAGCTGGTACAGCCAGGGCACTGTCTGTGTTCAGGCTTCACTTGTAGTCCACCTTTTAGATTTATTTTTTTTTTAACTGAATGCTGCTGTTTCACTGTACAGCAGTGCTAAGGCTGTAATCCATCAGTGTCCCCTTTTTCTCCAGGTAGTCAGATTTCCCATTTCTCCCTGATGCAGGACTAGGCTAATGCTCCATTTAGCAGAAGGTGTGTTTTTCGCTGTGTGTGGTGTGTGTTAGCGTGTCCCAGACTGTGGGTTACGTAAAGACACCTTGCACATCTCTGGAAACTTGCCTCACAAGTTGTCAGTGTTGGTGGATGTCCACAGTGCTTTCAAGTGGTTCACACATTTGTGTTTGGTGTATCCAGTCTCGCACATCTCTTTAATAAAATGCCTCAGACTGGGTAATTTTTCACTTGCAGTACATATTTAAAAATGTGCAGTTAGAAAGGCAAGCGCTTTTGTGCATGGAAATTCTCTGAACTGTTCCTGAGACCCTGCTGATGCCTGCAGAGCTGAGGGATTGTGCCTGTGATGGTTTGTGCTCTTCAGCAGGTGCAACAGGATTTCCCACATTTGCAAACTTGGCCCGAGCAACCCAGCAAAGCAGAATTTAGCCTTGGCGAATGAAAACTGTTTAACCCCCAGGCTTGGAGCATACCAAGGATGAAAAAAGTTACTGGCACAAAAATCAAGGCTACTTTTCAAAGAATATGTGCAAGACATGGCTTGGGGATTTTTTTCCATCTCTTCATTCTGTCCAATATGTAAAGTAGCTGGTTTGTTACTCTAACCCCCTACAAATGATTGTCAGTAATAATTCTGTAAAACTGTGAATCAACTCTGCATGACTTTGTGCAAATAGACTGAGTAATTTCTTTGTTCTTTTCTTCTTACTTTGTAATTGGAGTCTGTAAAAGCCCAAAGGTTTGGTCTTGTGGAAAGCATGATTCATTTATTGGTGTCTGTGCCGACTAGTTATCTTTCAGTAATTCCAGAGTGCTGCTACAAGCCAAGAGTGATTCATACATGGCTAAGTGCACAAACAAATGGGGTCATGGCCATCTGCAGAAACTTTTCTAATCTATTTATGGTATCAGAGAAAGAAGTGGGTGTATTAAGGATGATGGAATAGGTGTCAATTACATTAGTGACTATAACTGGTTAAGAAACGCTCACCATTACTCAAAACCACATCTGCTCCTTGCTGAAGATCACAACAGCAGGTCCTGTTAAAATGTTAACACAGGTCTGATACGAGAGATGGATCGAGTGTCCAGCCTGCCTCGCCATCCTCACAGCTCTTCTGCCTTCCTTGAGATTCAGACCTTGAGATTCAGGGATCAGGAACTTGCACTGGGAATATTTCTAGTGGCGAAGTTTGTCCAGGCTGTTGCAGTCTTGGGTCATTGTACTTGGTCTTATATTTGATTTGTGTTGATGTTCAGAGTAGGGTTTGTCATTGGCACACCAACATCTCATGGTGCTGGTCAGGGGGTCAGTTTTCCTTCCAAATGGTTTCAAATCTTGAGGGAAGATGACCAGCATCTTACAAGGTGGTCTTTCTCTACTTCTGTCCCTTTTCACTAATTGTGAGAATTAATTCTCCCTTTGTAACTCTGAGAACAAAACATCCCTGGCTGCAGCTGTGTCAGAGTCGCTCTGGTCAGGTTTTAGGCTTTTGCTTTGGGGGAGGCCAATTGCTCCTGCCCAGGGCAGGAGTTGGTCATGAGGAAGAGAGAGTTTGAGATCATTGGTAGGAAACAGCAGGGCAAGAAGCACTCTAGAGGTGGAGGGTCTCTGGTGGGTTCCCTCTGGATCCCTGACTGCCAGAGCCTGCCTGCTTCAGCCTTGCATGCTGCAGCTGCATTTGCAGCTCAGATGTGCATCCAACAAGACGTTGCCCTTGCAGAGCATGGAGTGTCTCACAGTGTGTTGGAAGTGTCCCATGTCCGCAGGATGGATGGGTGTTACTCATGATGAGGTTTGGAAGTGGCCATGGCCTCATCTCCCCAAGCCCTGGGAGACCTGTACAGTCACTGCTCAGCTTGATTTCAGAGCACTTGACTAGAACACAGAGCTCACAGACTCCAATTTCTGTAAACCGAATTTAAGCATCGACACTGGCCAAAAATATGGAAGAATTTGGCACTGTGTTGTTGTTGTCCTTTCACAGATGTTTTGAGCACGGTGTTCTGCTGCACCCTCACTGCACATGCTCTCTGGAGGGACACGAGGCCTGGCTGACACCCTGAGCTCTCTGTGGAGGGGGAAGTGACCCAGACTTTTGCCCAAAGGACTGATGAGCCTCTCCTGATGTCTGAGCAGCTTTCTTCTCCTGCCCTTGCTTTACTTAAGTCAACAGATTGTGTAAGCCACATGCGAGATTTACCTGCAGGGCAAGTGGGAGAGCAGCAGTGCCATTTGGATGAATTCCCAAGAGACATCAAACCACTGAGTGCTCAGACTCACATTTCCAAGCCTGAGTCCTACACCAGTCCTGAGTCTGCTCGTCGCCTCTTCCATCCGTGGCTTTGGCTGCCGAGGACGAGTCCCAGGGAATTTGCCGGCTGCAGCCACTGGCTGGCAGCTCCCCTGCGGGCTGGGCTCTGTGCTGAGCAAGCTTGGAAATTCTCCCCCTTAGTGGTTTCTGTTTAATGTTATGATTAATGTCGTTATTTCTTACAAAAACAAAAGATCCCCCCAAAGCGGAGCGGAGCCTGCCACAGCTCCCGCGCTGTTCCCACGCTGCTGAGGGTTCCTGGGGCTCACCCCTGCAGCTCTGCACTCTCTCCACGGGCTGGAACCCACAGCTCTGCAGCTGGAATGACCCAGGCTTGGGCTTGTCCCTGCTGCCTGTTCCAGGCCTGAAACCAGGCTGGGTTTCCTTGTGTTTGTCACAGGTATTTGTGCAATGAGACCTCAAGAACTGAGTGGTTCTCGGTGTCCCTTGTGCTGGCTTGGCTGCAAGGGCTCACCGAGGGCAGATTCCTTTCCTGGAGGAGCAAGTCCTGCCTTTTCTGTGTTGTTTTCATTATTTCCACCTTTATTCCACTTTTCCAAGGGTGATCTCTTGGCTTTAGTATCTCAGAAATAACATACACAGATCAGGCTGTTCATCACTGAAAGTACTTTGTCCTGCTATGAGCTCTCTTTAGGACACTGAGGAAACAACATGATTGATGGGTACTTGCTTCACACAATTCAGGGAAAAATTATCTTAAATTGCAATTATTTCCCATGTAATAAGCAGGAATCTAATTTTTGTTGTTACACTTACATTACTGCAATGGGACTTTGCTCGAATGGGAAGAAGTGTTTTCAAATTCACTGTTTTCCTCTCCAACTGCACAGACACGCTCAAGGTGTGTAACATTTAATGATACTGATCACTGGTGTGTAATGCAATCAGGGTTTATGTTTCTCTAGTGTGACTTATTGCTAGCAGTATGTACACACTGCACCTTCCTCAGCTTTTTCTGGGAGGAATGCAGGTGCTGGCTGTCCTGCCAGCAGATGAGACAGAGATGGGCTCAAAAAGAAGGGGAGGGGGCAGAGGTCTCGGATGGGGGTCCTGTGCGAGGTGCAGAGCAAGCTGTAGGGTTACAAACACGTTCTGTCCTGCTGATAGCTTTTAATCCTCATTGTTCTCGTGGGTTTTCTTGATAAATATACTTCTCAACCTCCACTGAGTTGCCATCCAGGCCTGAATTGTAAGGAACAATAAACATAATGGACAGACTCAATTTAATAGATTTCGCTACGAGCTTTTCATTAGTGCAGCTTTAAAAAAAAAAAAAAAAAAAAAAGGAAAAAGAGATGACTGCATTATTTACTTGAAATGCAGAAAGCAGCTCTTTGAGGGAAGCACACCTGAGTGGGCTCAGTTCAGCTGGTGGCTGTGCAGCGAGGGAAGGATCCATCGGTCTGGAATGGGTTAACAGCGCCTGCAGATGTTCAGGAATTCCTCTTTTGACTTGACCGTGGGGTTTTGCTGCTCTTCAGAGCACAAGTGCACTCCAGTCCCAGCAGGTTCATGGGTTTGGAGATGCCTTTCATCCTCTCCTGTTCTTGCTGCGTGCTCGGGGAGGGATCATTTCGAGTCTTGCAGCCATGTGTCTTCCTTGCTTGCGTTTCTAGAGATTTGCAGACCCACATAAAGCAGCCATTAAATTAAGCCAAATGGCCTTTAGAAAGCTATGTTTCAAGTGGAAGAAATGCTTTATGTAACGTAGGGGTATGTGAGGGGACCTAAATACAAGCTTAAATTGGCTGTTACGAAAATAGGTGTAATTGGGTTTTTGCACAGTGATTTTACAGCTTCTGAGTTTAATGTCCTGATGAAATCCTGCATCCAGTCCACGTGCAGCCAAGGAGATGGGGGTTGAGGAGCCTGAGTAATGGGACTTGTTCTAGGAACAGCCTTGCCCTCGATTGCAAAACTGGACCTACCTGTCGTTTGCTGAGGCTCTGCTGTGTCTGGGAGGTGTCTGGAGTGGTGATTCCCTCTCACCTGTGCTTGCCCTCCGGTCTCTGCCCTCAGCTGCCCTGTGGCAGGGCAAGGGGCATCTCTGACCCTGGTTGTGACTGCTGGCAGGTGAAAAATGCGGCTGTACCCTCCGAACTGGGCACGTGCCAAGAGCTGCAGCTTTGTTTTCCAGCCAGATCAATGCAGTTCGTTTAAGTCGTTGGGTAATTTAGTAGCTGGAGGCACTTCTGTGGGCTTGGCGTGAGAGCGGCTGCTTCGCTTCCCCCCTCGGGAGGGCTGGGAAGGGTTTCCCTCTGAACCCAGGCTGCCCCAGGTGATGCTCTGGGGTCCTTGTCCAGCCATTCTGGGATCAGGAGCCTGAGGAAATGGAGGAGATCACATTTTGACCCTGCATCCTCATATTAATCCCAATGGTTTTTCCTGTTTTAATATTTAAAGCCTTTCCATTTTTCAGTCTGGGGAGACAGAGTAGTGGCTCTCCTGGGTGAAGACTGACACATCCTCTTTTGGAAAGCTCGTCCCAAAGCACATTTTCTTCATAGAAATCAAGGTGCCTTTGAATCCTGTCGGCAACAATTGGAAGAATGTTTTTTTTTATTTGGTCTATCTTCAACCAGTTAGGCCTGAGAGCCAGTTTCCTTTCTAGCTTAGGTCTTGAAAGGATGAAAAAAATCTGTTGCTTTCCTTGGAGTCTCTTAGCTAAGGCATGGGAAGAAAGCCTGGTACTGCAAGACAGGACAAAAAAGCTGAGATAATATTTGCTGCTTCTTTGAAACTATCCCGTTTTAATTGTCTAAACGGCATTTCAAAGGAAATCTCTGCTCTTCTCTATCTTCTTCCAGCATTATAATTCTATATAATCACTTTTCTTTCTCTGAAAGAATAGAGCATGATTTATTTTTTTTCCAGAATGGAGAAGGGATAAATTCCAGATGTTGCTGGGATACACTTTTTGCCTCTGTTTAACGTTTAGTGGCTTTCAGTAAACATGCTGCAAGAGGTGGGGCTGGTGTTCTTATTCCAGAACAAATAATCTACAACAAATCCCATCTGCCATTGGGGGGAGAGTGTTTCTTGGGTGTGACCTGGTGGGGTTAGGGCTGGTTCTGCCAGAGGCTGAGGCTGGCCCAGGTGCTCCCTTGGGGTCTTTGCCCTTGGTCACTTCACTCTGCCCTTCCCACCCCACTGCTGAGCTCCTGCTCCTTGAGCAGGAGGGTCGGATCCCTGGCAGGGGAATGGGCACTAAACGGGCACAGGGCATTTTTGGGAGCAGCTCTGCTCTGCAGGCAGCCCTGGCTGGGTGGGGGCTGTCACATCCAGCGTGCTGTGCCACGTGGGATGCTCGGTTTGGCCGCGCTCTCCTGGCAAGCCAGGCTCTCTGGTGCTGGTGTTGCTGCCCAGCAAAGAACACCCTGCACCAGTGTGGGGCTGGATCCAGAAGCTGGGCTCTGCAGATGGGCAGCCCTTTCCCCTCCTTTCTTGCCTCTTCAGTGCATGCTGTGCTAGTCCCTGTGTGCAGCCTTGCAGGCTAAAGCAGCAGTGATTTTCCAGCATGTGTTGCACAGAGGCGTTGCGGGACCAACACGGCAGCTCCGTTCCCTGTTTCATGTTTTCACCTGTTTAGGCAAAGAACATCTCTGCTTTGTTGGCAGCCTGTTGGGTTGCACAAACAGTGTAAGACAAAACCACGAGCAGGTGTTGGTCCAGCCAGGGTAATTACTGGTTCCATGCCGCTGCTGGTAGGCAGAGAGCCTGAGCCACCCTTCCCATGGAGCTGTCTGGCAGCACTGCGGCTGCACAGGGCTCTGGGCTCGCCTCAGCCACTCCCTGGATCTCTTCCCTGCTGCCGATTGCATAAAAAAGTTTATGCATATAAGGAGGGAGGGAGGAGACCTGAGGGTGGCTCTGGTCAGATTTAAAGCACCAGCTTTATGTGCCAATTCTCATTTGCATTTTAAAAGTTGGCAAATGCATGGCTGAACCTAAAGGGCAGATGTGAGGATGGGTGAGGCAGGCATGCTAAGAGAGAGGGGAGAAGCAACATCCCAAGATCCTGCCTGACTGAGGGTTCAGGCTGGCTTCTCCCACACATCTGAGACCATGGCCAAACATCTTGGATGAGACATGATGGGGAACACAAGCCCACGTGTGCACAGAGTGTCACACTGCACCACCTGGGCTGTGGAGCAGGGAGGGGACACACATTGCTTTCTACCCTTCTGGAAGTTTAGCCAGAGAAAAGCTGATCCTGATCCAGCCAGCTGCATGCACAGTGTCTCTTTTTCTCAACCTTTAAATTTCCTTTGGACTCCCACCCTTCTGGGTCTCCCAAGCCATTTTGGCATCCACTTTTTCTCAGACTCTACATTTTACTTTGTGGACTCCCACCCTTTTTGGCCTCCAGTCTTCTTTTGGCCTTTCACTCCTTTCCAGCCTCCCACCCCTTTTCAGGCTTTGTGCAGTGAGCTGGCTGAGCAGGAGGAGGAGGAGGTCCAAGCTTGTTTCCACATGTTGGTGTTTGGCTCGGCAGAATTCCTTTCTCTCCTTTCCTGTCACGCTCGGTGTCGGTGCCCGTTCCAGCGGGTTGGTGATGGTGCACAGGGGCCTGGAGGCTCTCAGCTGCATTCAGGTGACACCTCTTGTGTGCAGGCCCACTTTTGAACACCTGCATGTGGAGCATCTGAATCGGCCTGACTTCACATCAGTGAGCCCAGCCTGCGACCCCTCACTATTTAGCTGCTGCAGTAATTTACAGTGACTGATCCTTAACCTTTTTCTGGGATTAAAAAGTTTTTTTTCTCTGTCCTCCAGGTGTATGGAAAGTAGCTTTTTTAAGCTTTATTTGAGAGTAGTGGTGTGCTGATACATTCCCTTGAGCCTGCTCTGTTGCTGCAGAGGCAGGAGCAGTGTGAGGAGCGGGCAGTGTGTCCACAGCCCAGCTGTGTCTGGCAGCTACTGCCTCCCTTGCTCTCGGGTTAAAGGCCACTTTTATAGGCCAGTAGGACTCCTTCCGATCAGACTGTACTAATTAGTACCAATTAACCATTATCAGTGACAGACAGTTCTTACAGGCTTCATAAAAGAGTCCTGTGTACACGTGTTTCTCTGGTGAGTCTCCTGCGGGATGCAGAGCTCCCACCCAGCCCAGAATGTCTCAGCTTGCCAGGCACTGGGGAGGATCGACGTCCTGTAATCCCTTCAGTGTTACAGGCAGTCACACACTGATGGGTGAGAGAGAAGTCATGGGTTGTCTTCTGTTGCAAACTTATTGCTGCTTTGTTCTCCTCGCTTGAAAATACATCTGCTGTGTTGTGCAAGGTTTTGCTGTGGCTCTTCCTCTTCAGCACCCCACAGCCACTGTCCCCACTGTGGCCATGGGGTGTCAGGAGACCCCGAGCTGTCACCAGGCACAACAGCACGTGGGGCTGAGCTCTGTGTGTTTGCAGAGGAGACAGAGTGTGAAAAACAGCCCATCAATGCCTTGAAGTGCAGAGTGCTGCCCTGGGCCATGGACAGGCAGTCTGGCATTGTTGGATGTGGCAGGGAGGTCTCTGGGGTGGGCTGAGTGATCCCAGAAACTTCACAAAGCTCTGTGAAGCTTTGGCATTGCGAGATCAGGAGAGCAGTCCTGGGGAAGCAGGGTAGAGAGGAGCGGGACCTGGTGTGGCAATGTCTGGTGTGGGAAAAGCACGTGGGGCCATTAGCCAGGAGTGGTGGCACCTCTGGTACTGCTGGCCCTGTGGAGATGGTGGGAGCAGGTGTCTGCTGGCCATGGGGAGCTCTGCCAGGACAAGTCCCCAGGAGGGGAGCTGGGGTGTGTGTGCAGCCTCGCAGTGGCTCCCATCACTGACAGATCCTTTCTGTTTTTCTTTCAAATGTCTCCAGGCACTGAATGTTTAGGTCGCACCTTTCCAGGTAAACTGGGTAAGTGAAGTATTTCAAGAGTTGCCAAGATCTAATTACCAAGGCTGATTGCATGATTGCAGCTGCTGTACCGTAAACACCCCGGGTTCTGCTCCACCGAGCGGGTGGGACATTGCCTGGCCCCCAGAGCAGCAGCTACCTGCTCTTCTGGTGCAGAGGGGATGCAGTGGTGTCTTCAGACTGTGCAAACCTGCTGGGTTTTGTCTGTCCATATCTGGCTGCACTTTGGATGGGATTTATTTTTCTTCTGCTGTTCAATGTAGAAATGTTCAAAAGCTGTCATTTTAAGCACCAGTATTCTTTCATTTCCTGCTACCCTGACAAACTGATGAGCAGGGTTACATTGAGGAAAGAGACTTGTACTCTATTTTATAAAAGTAAAGTAGTTAACATCCTGAACCTTTATAAGCCATGGAATGTGGGACTTCTGCTGAGTGTGGCCAGAGATGTCCATGTTCAGCACAGACAAAACCAGACATTGGAAACCCTGTTAAACCAGGCTCCTGGATTTGAGCTGAACCTGTTTGCAAAAGAGCCTTTAAAAAGACACTGTTATAACGCTTATGGGTCTGTCTCTCAGTTTAGAATCCAGTTTATGACAGAACCTCAAAACTAAGGTGTCTTTGCTCAAATGTGGTGTCCCAAGCCTGCTGGGGAAGAACTAGCTAAATACACTGTTAACAAGTGGTGAATAAATGATTTTAATAAATGGCAAATCAATTGCTATAGAGCCTGGAAAGTCAATAGAGCTTATGACCTTGGCTTATAACCACGCTCAGATCCTTAACATGCTTATAATGCCTACAAATCACTCATTAGGCTTTTATCAAGCATCAATTAGTAAAAGTCATAATCTAAAATAAGAGGGGAAAAAAAGAATTATTTCAGTCCCTTTATTTCGAGCCTGGTGGCACAATTTGGTTGCACAGCAGGATAGTCCTTGCTTATGCAAAAAAGCCTGTAAGACACCACCGGTCTCCCGGCAGCGTTATCGCGGAGCAGACATCAGGCAGGGGATCCGTGGGAGCCTGAGGCTGGGATCAGCCCTGGAGCTGGGACACTCACACCAGCCCGTAGGGAAGCTGTCCTGCAGCAGTCAATGGTTTATTTACATTTATTTTGAATTAATGCCTAAAGATGCCAGCATTTCAGGCGGGCAGAGGGAGCCGCGGTGTCCCGGCGCTCTGAGCGGTTCTCGGGGCGTTTTCGCTCCAGCAAAAGGTGTTTGGCTGCTGCTCCACGGTTGTAAAACTCACACCCGTTTTCTTGTGCTGTGATTTGGGAAAGTGTGTGAGCGGGGATGTGCTGGAGCTGTGCTGCTCTTCCTGCTTTCCCTGGTCTTCCCATTCTGTGTGTGTGTGTTTGTGCCTCGGGGAGGGAGGCAGAGATGCAAGTGAAAACATGCGGTTTTCTTAGAATATAAATAACAGAAAATTAAGTATAATTTTTGTTTGTTGTAGAGTCATTCCCTGCAGTCTCCAGTTGTTTGCTCCTTTGCTGCACTCCTGTACTCTTTGGGTTTTTTTCATCTTACCAGATGGATACTATTTGGAGTGTGCTGCAGGACACTTCAGTGATCTTGCTGCGGGGTTAATTGTGCGCCCAGCGAAGAGCTGTGCTTGCAGACATCAGTGCATGCCCGGGCTTCTGAAAGCCCGGCCTGCCAGACGGGGCTGCCTCTATCCGACGGCTTTTTGCCTCGCCTTTGTTGTCTGGGTCCTTGTCTGCAGCTCCAGCCTGGGCCGGCATTCCCAGACATCGCCACCTCCGCCACCCGCGTCCTCCCGGAGCGTCCTGGTGCTGCCTGCCGAGCCAAAACCCCAGGGACAGATCTGTGCCCATCCCAGAGAGATGCCCATGCCCATCCCTGTGCCACCTGCGATAAAACCTGCACCCCAAAACTCCAAATCTGGGCAGGGAGCTGCGCTACCTCTTGCAAGGGAGGTTTGGCTTTCACCGGGCTTGTTTTTTTTTTTCCCCTGGGTTTTTAAGGTATTCCACCATCTCCCTGGTAACTCCTGGCTGTCTGTGGTGTGGATGGCAGACTGTTGGGTTCCTGTAAATGACTTGTGGATCCCTTTGGTGCCTGCTGGGAGGGAGCAGTTTGGCTGAGCTGCAGCCTCTGCCCAGATCTGTGTGCTGGGGCAGGGTCAGGCACCACTGTGTCCCCTCCATGGGGAGAAAAAGAAGAGCTGCTGCAGTTTCTGGTGGATTTTCTGTCAGCTCTCCTGCTTCTTGCAGAGGGTGGCTTGGAAATGGGTACAGAGAGGGAAGGAGAGAATGCCCTCAACAAATGTCTGTTCATCTTATTTAGGAGGAGGTGCATTCCTTGAACTCTGTAAAATCAAAGGGCAGGGTGTAGGGTTTGCACCAAGCAAAATTCACTTAGCTAAACATGTAAGTACATGAAAATGCGCGATTTCTTAAAAGTTTGGGTGAATTCTGAGAGAAGCTGGGTCATGCTCTGCATTCACTGCCATGCTCCCCTGTGAAAATGCCAATGTGCACCATTCTTTATTTTATTGTTGTGGGTTTGAGCATTTTGTTATATTAGTCTTAAATGCATTTGTTTCCATAGCGGCACAGGGCTGATAAAATCCCAGTGTGGGATCTCTCAGTCTCCCTGTGCACCAAAAATAAATCCCATAAATCCCAGGCAGTTGTCAGGAGATGAGCTGCTGCCGTGGCAGGTGCCAGGCTGTGAGGAAGTTCTGGCTGGACCCTGCTGAGGCTGCAGGTGTGGCATCTTGCCCTGGTGCCACCACCCAGTGTCCTGCCACAGCTCTTGGCTCTGTTGGTGCCTCAGTAGTCCCAGGGACCTGGAGCACCTGGGGAAGGAATTGCCACAGGACTGGTGATGTTTTGGAGATGGGGTAGGAGGCAACAGAGGCAGGGGGAGAAGAAAGTCCTTGTGCCTCACCATTTTTTTGTGTAAGGTGTGGATGTGGTGAGGTGTGCTGGTGAATGATTGGCATCTGGTGACTACCAGGATACTAAACCTCCTCTCTTGCTCTGAATTCAGTGTATTCTCCATCAGTTGTTGATAAATCTCCTCTCATCAGAAGGACGTGGGGATTTAGTCGCTGTTTAACTGGTCTCAGTTGCTGACTCTGGTTTTGCTTGGTCTCGGGCTGTAACTCCAGAGCTCCAGCCTGGAGCTGGCAGGAGGAGGGAGGGTTCCCTGCAGCTCCCTGAGGTGGCTGCTGGCTCTGCCCAGGGCTGCAGGTCATGTGTGAAATGGTGCCACTGGGCTAGTGAGTGTCACTGGTGCCCAGGGTGGCACCACACCAGTGCCACCATGAGTCACACTGGTTTTACATCTGTACAGCTGGGCTGGAGCACAGCTTCCAGGTATTTACCTTTCCTTCAGCAACAGTGAAACCGAAGGGTTTTGTTTTGTCCTGGTCTGTGGGCTCCCCACTCTGTGCTGGGTGTGCTCAGTGGGTATGGCTGTGGTGTGGGGTCACCCCAAAACCTTATTCTGAGGGCACATGGGGGAGGTTGGCCAGGAATGCTTCCCCTCACTGCTCTGCCAGGGGTGTCCTTAACCCCCCTGGATGCTCTCTCTCCTTTAATGCATCTTTTTAAGTACTGGGTAATAGCGTTTTCTTTCTGGCAGAGACGAACGAGGGCTTTTAATAGGTCTTTTATTTTCTCTTCGTGCAGTTCCCTGGCAGTAACCTACCATTAGCTCCAGCATTTATTTAGAGTATTTGTATTTTTATATGTGGGGGCCTCAACACTGGAAGCCAAGGGGTTTGATCAGGGTCACACAAGAAATATGTGTTAAAGCTGGGACTCTGGCTTTTCCTGAGTGTTGAGCTGACCTCTAGGCTTGGCAGAGAGGGAACATCTTGTTTTGTCCCCTTTTAACTGAGCCAGACAGGGAAAGCAAAAAAATAAAGGCTCTGTGGAAGGAAACATGTATTTCTTTTTTGCTCTTTCCTGCTGGCAATCTGCACGGGGCTGGAATTGCAGGATCACTGTGTTCAGGAGCGTGAGGATGCTCTGTGCAAAAATACACGGGGCTGGAAATCTGATGGGTTCCTTCAGCTCCAC
>VRYO01001272.1:4617885-4640760 GCA_009812075.1 Sialia sialis
GGGACAGAGCAGCCCAGGGTGGGGATGGGGATGCTCGAGGAGGGCAGAGATCCTCTGGATGGGGATGAGGATGTTCGGGTAAGGGGGAAGAGCATCCCAGGATGGGGATGAGGATTCTTGGGGGAAGGGACAGAGCAGCCCAGGATGGGGATGCTCGAGGAAGGCAGGGATCCCCCGGGTGAGGATGCTCGGGGCAGAGCACCCAGGGATGGGAATGGTGATTGTGTTGCTTGGGGAGGGCAGGGAATCCCAGGACAAGGATGTTCAGGAAGGGCAGGTGACCCCAGCCCCGTTCTTGGCCCCAAGCCCCATCTGTGCCTGGCCTGCTCTTTGTGTGGGCCCTAAAACCTGCACATGCAGAACCCCCCAATGAAACAGACTTCCCAGCAGATCTGCTGTGGGAGTTAAAACCTTTCTCAGGCTGTTGCTGCAGCTGAGGTGGAAGTAAATTTATTACCTTTAATTTTGTCAGATTTGGGGCGGTTGTACTCACCTCCCCCATTCACTCTGGTGTGTGTGTGTGTGTGTGTGTGTGTATATATATATATATATATATATATATATATATAATTTTTTTTCACATCTCTGTGAGAGTGTGCACATGCATTCGCTCCCATCTGGTGGTAGCGACCAGTTCAGACCAGTTCAAGAGCTGAACTTGGATCCTGCAGTGACCAGACACAGTGTGCCTTGTCTGGGCATTTGCATGCATTTTGCATATTTTTTTCCCTGCAATGCATAATTTTGCCTGTAACTTAAGATTGCCCTTGTTCCCTGGGAGTAACTTGCCTTTGTGAAAGGTCACTCCTCTGGCGAGCAGGAGCTGCAGAGTGGCACAGATGATAACGGTGTTGAGGCAGAGCAGGGAATGTTTCCCGTTTTTTGGCCCTGGACCGTGCTGAGGAAATCCGGTCGCAGTTCCAGCCCTGCCATGACCTGTGTGGCTTTGGCCAGCTTGCTCAATCTGGGTTTCAACACCCGTCTGCGAGCCAGGGCAGCCCCTGTGGCACTGCTGCCTCAGGACAGGGGCACAGCAGGGTCCCCAGCACCGTTCCCAAATGTCAAGGGGTGCCTGGGGGCAGTGCTGGTTGATAAGTGAGGAGGTGTGAGGGAGCCATGCTGGTACAGAGGAGAAATGCTGGAGGATCACAGGTTACCCAGCCACAATTTGGGGTGATTTGTGGATTTTCTGCACCTCAATCGTGTCCCTGAGCTGGGTGTGGGTGTGAGCTGATGGGTGTCATGATTGTGGCAGGGAGGCACAGGCACTGCTGCTGTGTCTCACTGGAGATGCCCCTGCATGAGCACTGGTCCCACGGAACTTGCTGGGCACCGTGACAGGGTTGGGTGCTGTCCCCAGGGCACCTGGAGCTGCTTTGGGCTCTGGCAGGGTCATGGCTGAGCACACTGAGAATTTTTGGTGGTTTGATCCCAAGAATAAGTGGAAATGGAAACTTTCTAGGGGCCAGCCAGCATGGAGAGACACCTGGTGAAACCCGGTGTGTACAGCACTTGTTGGCCTGGGCTGGGTGACAAATCAACGCCACATTCCCCGGAGTCCCCACGGAGCAGGAGGAGGGAGCAGGGTGATGTGCAGGTGGATGCAGCTGAGGGAGGAGGCTGCAGGTGCCCTGGCAGCACCAGGCAGCTCCACTGCAGTGGGAGACAGGGCTGGCAGGAGGCTGGAATCAGAAATCCAATCCCTGTAATTGCCCCCAGCTTTCTGGAGAGGGGGCAAAGCCCTCCCTGCATGGAGCACTTGCTCTCCTTGGAGCGTCCGCGTCTGGCAATTTGTCTGTCGAAACAGATGTGGGCAGCGACAAACATCTATTTCTATAACTAGAAACAAATTTGGTAATTGCCTCTTTCAACAGGACTTGCTCAAGCAGGAAATGAAATTCCTAAATGGCAGTTAGCAAAAGTATTTATAGCTAAGTTCATAAATGAGATGTGCTTTCCTTTGTCATGAATTTCTACTGGCTGGAAGGGAAAAAAAAACCTCTACAGTAGCAAGCCACATATTGATCAGGAGTGTTTCCAGGGTATAGGAAAATACTTATTTATTAATGTGTTTATTTTTACTGGCTGTTAGAAATACCCCTGACAAACAAAACCTGTTTGGTCTTTCAGGGTCAGCTGGTGGGGTTTGTTCTGGATATTGTGTGCTGTGTTTTTTCACTCATTATTTGGTCGAATTTTTTTTTTTTTTTCTGGTTCAGGCTGTTTATGATTGCAGATGGTAAACTGTTGTTTTTGTATCCCTCTCTCTTGCTGCTCTTGTTCAAAGGGGTGATGTTCTGCCCTCACCCCTGCCCAGACATCATCCAGGCCTGATGCTATTGTCAGGAAGCAGGAGATTTTTTGGATATTCTCAGCTTGCTAGGCCATGAGCCCTGCTCAACATTTTCTAGCGAGCAAGCAAATTTACCTGTCTTTTAAGTGCAAAATCAAAATGACTTTATTCTTTTAATCCAGTTCAGCTGTTCTCACCCTTGGGAGTAACTTCAAAAGCCGTGTACTCCTTCCAGTCATCTCAGTAGGCTTAGATCAGCCTGCCTGTGTGTGAAATACCTTGTCTAAAAATCCTGGAAAAGGGGAGGGTGAGAGAAATAGGCGCAGAAAAGAGACAAGGGGTTGGCATATGCAAGATTTCAGAGAGTCTGTGTGTCCCAAAGAACCTTGTTAGTTCTCCTTGCTCTGAGGGAGCTGTTTCATGTCCCCAGGAGTTTCTCTAAACAAGTGTCCAGTTGACAGGTCTGTGCTCAGAGCCAGGCTGACAGAGCTGCTGACCCCAGCTCTCACATTTGCCGTTTCCCCGTAAAAGCTGAGTTCTGCCGTGCTGAACTCTGGCCCTGGGATGTGTGTCCCGCTCCCCACAGCTGCCACCCAGCTGGGTGAGCTCGGGAAGGGAAGGTCACCTTCTGAAAACAGGCCCAGGACAGGTGCTGTGTTTTTTAAGCACTAAAAAATGTTCTGAGCCCCAACAAGTCTGATATTTCTGTGACTATTAAGCATGAAATGGGGCTGTTTCCTTTAAAATAAACAAAAATGCGAGTGGGGGGATGAAGCCATCATTTGCCAGTGACTCAGAGGATGTGGTGCTTGATTACCTGGGGTGACATCTGAAGAAAAAGAACTGTGTTAAACACAGTTACAGCCCAAGGCTTGGCACTATGAACAGAACTTCTTGAGGCCCTATCCCCAGTTTTCCAGCAATGATTTTTTTTTCAGCTGGCTCCTTTTTCTCAGCCTCACTTGCTCCCTGCCCTCCTGCCCCATCTCAGCCTGTCCTCACTGGCTCACACGGCGTCATTTCTGCTCGCTGCATCAGAGCTGTGCTGACTCCAGAAATGAAGTTTAGCTGTTAACCGTACTGATGGTGCATGAAGCACACCCAAAATTATCCCTTCCCAGCTGTCCTGCTCGTTGTCCCAGGCCTGCTCCTGGTCCGTTTGATGCCTGAGTGTTGCTGCAGCTCCAAGTTGCTGTCAGTCAGTGCCAGCAGCAGCACTCTCAATACTGAGATCACATTCTGTGTCTATCTGCAGCGCTTCCTGTGCTGTCTTGTAAACAAACACAACTGCTGACAATCTGATGGGCCCTTCATATCTGGTTTTATGGAGGTATTAGAAGATAAATGTAGCAGATGCTAATACAAAAATAGTGCAGTAATGACTTTGCCTGCTCTGATTGTTTCTAAGATGACCTAGCGGATGAGCGAGGGTGAGTAATCTTCCATCTGAATTTCTTTGTTCTTTCATCTGTCCACAGCCTCTGGGAGGGAAATCACCCTTTAATGAGAATAAGAGTATGTGTGAGTGCCTAGGAATGTGTAAGAGTGTACATGTGAGTTTGTAAGAGTGTGCGTGTGTAAGAGAGTGTGTGAGTGTGTTGAGAGTGTGAGGGTTTTTTTAAATGCTTTTCCTTCGGAGTTATGGCTAGTGCAGCTACATTTCTTCATCTTGGCCATCATCTCCTGAGTAATTTCACTTTTTCTCATCACTTCTCACGTGATACACAATTCCAGTACATATAGAAGTTGTAATTGAAGCTCAGGGATGACTGGTTTGACCTGCAGGTGTGTGTTATGTGTGGCTGAAAGCACAGGTCATCTTGGCTGAGCCCCTGCCTCTAAGCTGTCCTGTCCACCTGTAAAGTGTCTGGAATGATTGCAGCAAATACAGCTTTTATTTGTTGTTTTTTCTCCGTTATATTTGTGATGGTTTGGAGAGTTTGTCTTCTGCAGAGATACTCTGTGTGGAAGGAAAAGCATTAATAAAGTTTATAGGAAGCATTTTATGAACTGAAATGTCGCTGTAAAAGGCAAGGCAATGCATTTAAAGTGTAACCCAGCCTCACCTCCCCTGTGGCTGTGAGGGTGCCCCCAGCATCACCATCAACTCAAATCACTCTCCCTCCCTGTAAATATATTACAGTAATTTCACAATTATAAGCCGCGCCTTTTCCATTGAAGAATCCAGCCTACCCCAGTAGTGCAGCTAATCATCAGGTGCGGCTTATCTATGGACAAATCCCAGTGAAATGCCAACCTGGAAGTGAGAGCCGGCTGGGGAGGGCGCCTGGGGCTGCCTTTAAAGGCTTGGCTGGTCAATGAAAACTGTTTGCAACTTGAGCACCTGACACCAAACCCTGCCCTGGCACAATTCTGTTACTAACTTGTTTCTTTGTCACACATGGATCCTCGCTTAAAAAAAAAAAAAGAGAAATTTGCGGCTTATATTCGGGTGCGGCTTATATATGGACAAATCCCGTGGGCTACCCGGCTACCCTGACGTGTGGCTTATAATTGTGAAATTACTGTAATTTGGACCTGTGGGTGCCAGTATTTTGTGAGTGTCAGTATTTTGTTGATAAAGACTCGAGGAAGCTCCCAGATGCACCTTCCTGCAGCAACTTCTGTGGGATGAGCATGGCCAGCACCTCGGTGTGGGACCCACACATAAATCCAGAAATCTCAGGCGCTTTATGGTGGCTGGACAGCGGAGTGGGCAACAAGGGCTGGTGAATCCAGGAGAGTGGAGTGCAGAATATCCATATCCCTCATGAACACATCTCCATAACCCACTGCGAGCCCTTGCTCAAGGCCAGGCGTGGTTTGAAGCGTCAAGCAAGCCGTGGATGTGAAGAATGGGAGGTGACAAGTGCTTCTCCCTGGTCACGAATGCCCCGTTGGAGGGTGGGGAGGATCTGGGGGGGAAAAATGCTTGGTTGCAAAACAGTTGCACGCACAGCGCCCGGCTCCCGGAGCTGCCGCGTCTAGACGGAAGATACGGAAAAGCAGGTTGTGTCACTTAAATGTGATGTCTGAACCTGTTAGTTTGAAATGTATTCTGGAATAAAAATTATGCAAAATTAAATTAGTGTGACCTTGCCTTGCATTTGGAGGCGGAATATGCCCATCTTGTAAAGCCTAGTGCATTTATAACACTTCCCTTGGGGAAAATTACAGAGAGAAATGGAATGAGGTCTCTTCTAATTGAAAAGTGACAATGATTAGGAAGCCAAATACAAAATGTGTTGAGTATTTTTTTTCTTGTTTTGTTGTGTGTGTGTGTTTTTAAGAATACCAGTAGAATTATAAATTATGTGCTTTGCAGTTTGGCTTGTTTTTCATTCCCCAAAGGCTTTTTATTAGCATAGCAGCTGAATTGCACTTGTATAATAACATATTAACTCAAACTTTGGGTTTTTAATGATCGTTCTTCATTAGTTTGACTGAGCTGCTTGGATAAAAATCTTACTGAGCATATCCAGCTTTCCAGTGTGTTGGGTTTGTTTTCCCTTCTGCAAAAAAGAAGGCCATGAAGACAAGTTAAAACAGAGGGAGAGTTGGCAGAAACTTTGGTGCCTCCAGTGGGTATGAGTCTCTTGAAACATGAAAAGCGCAAATTGAGTGTGTGGTGGTTTTTTTTGTTTGGTTTGACTTTTATTTTATTTTTACCAAAGGCCAGATTGGGCAACCTGAGTGTTCTTGGGATTAAAGCTCATCCCTGCATGCGGGGTGGGTTTGCTCCTGGGCATGCTAAGGCTCCTCAAAGCCTGGTCTTGGGGTAGAGATGGGGCAGGAGGAGCATCCCTGCTGGAAAGCAGCATCCCCTTTGTTCTGCTCATCATCCTGTGCCTTCCTTCCGCAGCTCTTGTGAGCATTGTGCAATCCCCAGGCAGAGCAGTCCCGAGTGCTGAGGGATGGAGGAGACCCTGGTGTGCTGTCCCAGATGGAATTCCCAGCCTTTCTTCTGCTCAGGCTCTGTGTCTGTGTGTGCAGGAAGCCTGGTGTGGGTTATTTGTGAGTGACACATCTTGTGTGTTCCTTCCTGGGAAGGACTTGGGGCAGCTCTTCCCCATGGCCAAAACTTCACCTGGGTCACTGAAGCACCAGGACCAATTTAGCAAGGTTTGGTTCATTTAAGGGATCTCTTGTTCTAGAAAAGGAACTTTGCTACTACTTTGTTTTTCTTTAGAAGTACAACCCCTTTTAACAGAAAAGGAAGTTTTCCATCACTGGCTTCATTTATATTTTTTCTTGTGTTTTCTTGCTGTGGCCAAAGCATGTGCTGCATTCTGAGGCTGAAGTGACTCATCTTCTCAAAAACATTTGGGGTTTTTTTCACTTAGTTTTTTTCTTTTCCATAATGCTTTGTGCAGGAGATTTGCACCCAGGCTGGGTGGGTGCCCTGCTGCCCATGAGGAGGGATGTGGATGGGTGACCAGGGGAGCACCCAGGGGAGCACCCAGGGCAGCTATGGGTGCCCTGTGCCAGGCTGGGGGCTGGGGCTGCTGTCAGTGCTCATTTACAGCAGCACCAGGACACATCTTTGGGATGTGTAGGGACACCCCTGCACAGTGGGGGTGACATGGGAAGAGTCTTTGTGCCTTTTCTAGACGGTTTTGCATTGTCCCCTTTCCCAGCCCTTTGGGGTTTGGTGTGGTTGTGCCTGTGGTCAGTCTGGGCTCTGCTCAGAAGCAAAGAGCTCCTGTTCCAGCAAGTTCCTCCAGCACAGGGGCAGCTTTTGGGTCTCACAGATGAGCTGTGCTGTTTGTGGCTGGATGACATTTATGGCAACATGGTTTTCTTCCACGCTCTTCCTCTCACAGTGGTGCTGGGCAACTTGTTGGGGCTGCTGTGAAAGACCCAGAGCTTGTCTTTTACCCTAGCTAAAAAGAATTTTAAGGCAGAACTCCTGTACAATGTTTGACTTTTAATCCCTCTTCCCACCCCACATTCAGCCTCCCTGAGCAGAGGCAGCTGTGTTTTAGGGGTGCTGGAAGGATGTGGCCTCCAAATCCCTCATCCATCCGGCTCGAAGTGCCAGATAAGGCTCCTGCTTTCAAGGCATAATTCTGCTTTCTGCAGGCAGTGGGCAGAGCTGGTGGAGCATTTTGGATAGTGGCAGAAATAGCTGCTGTTTAGCAGAAAAAGCTCCAAGGTAACTGGCAGCACTCACCACCTGGACTGTTTTCTTGACATTTATTTGCTTTTACTGGCACTCAAATGCCACCTGTCAGGAGAAAACTTTCCATAAAAAAAAAAAAAAACCCAACCAAAAACTCCAAAAAAATTTTAAAAAACCCCAAACCCAAAAATAACCAAACAAAAAAACTAATAAATTTACCTGACTCAGCAGAGGCCACCCCAGCTGGTATGAGCGGTGCCCTTTGAGGTCTGATGGGCTTGCTGTGTGTCTGCAGATCTGTGTGTGTCTGTATAGATTAAATATAGATGGCAACATCCATGATAGCTTAGCTTTCCTTACTGGATTTTATAGCTGTCACTGCTGAGAAGCAAACAAAGTGTAAATCCCTGGAATGGTTGAATTTTGCTGTTTGGCCCCTCCTTTATGCTGGGCACTGGAGTTGCTGCTCCCAGTCCTGGGCACTGCTGGCATGAAGGGGGCTGGGGGGAGTGACTGAGCAGTTTGGGAATGGCATGTACTCCCTGGGCAGCAAATTCATGGAAATAATGACCCAGCACAACGTTTGCCTCCAGCACTCAATTTTCCTAAGCCTCAGAGAGGTGTGAGGAATTATTTCCTTAGGAAATTTTAGGAGCGGCTTCTCGCTGCCTCCTGCCAAGTGTCTGCAGAGTTAACAGGATAGTCTGTTTGCTTGTTCTTGTTTGTTTGGAGGGCTTTTGGCAGTTTTCCTTTCTGCCAGTTCAAGCCACTCAAGCTGCCACTGTCAGCTGGCTGAGCCCCGAGCTGAGGGCTGTGTGGAGCTGCAGGATGTGCCCCGTGGCAGAGGCAGAGCACCCATCTGCTGTCTCACCCAAAAGCAGAGTTCCTCAGCTCTGGGCAGCCTCAGAGATGGGAGCTGCCATTGCCTGCTGTGCTGTGCTGTCCTCTGGGCCACCCGTGTGTGAGCCCTGGGACAGAGGGGATGTGTTCTTGTGCAGGGATGTGCTGAGGAGGGATCAGTCCTGCCCTCCCAGAGGAAGGAGAGCTGGTGATGGGAGCTGCAGAAATTTAACTGGCATTTAGCTGGATTGTTTCATTATGTTGGTTCATGGCTCTGCAGCCCCAAGAGGGGCACGTGAGGCACTGGGAAGCTCCTGGATTTGTGCCCAGCACTGGGGGCACCCAGGAGGTCTTTGGGAAGCCCAGTCTGTGCTGTAGCTGGGAAACACTCTGAAGCACAGATTGCCTGCAAAGATCCCTCCTGGAGACTGTTCTGTGACACTGAAAAAGTGAATGAGTGAGGTTTTTGTGGGCTGAGGGCACACAGAGCCCACGTGGGAAGGCTGTAGCAGGAAGGGTGCAGCGTTGTCAGTGTTGTCTCAGTTGTTCTTGTGCTCGGTTTCTGCTGCTGTTGCTGATGGCTCAAAGTCTATCTGTCTGTCTGTCTCTCTTGCAGCGGAGCTGGAGTTTGTACAGATAATCATAATCGTGGTGGTGATGATGGTGATGGTGGTGGTGATCACGTGTCTGCTGAACCACTACAAGCTGTCTGCACGATCCTTCATCAGCCGGCACAGCCAGGGCAGGCGGCGAGACGAGAACCTCTCCTCAGTAAGTCACACCCTGCTCTTCCAGCCACACGTGCCAGTGTGTTTGGCCTTGGCATCATCTGTCTGTTATTGGGGGTGGCGGGGCATTTTAGGGGTGCCTCTGTCTTTGGGGCGCTGTGTGTGCTCATGTATGGACAGCCACAGCCTCTGCCTTTGCCCTGAGCTTTGCAATTTGGATTTCACATCAGTAAAGTGACTGCACGAGGCTGTTCTTGGCATGTCCTGTCCCTGAGACCACCACCCTCAGCTGGGGTTGATATACCTTGGTTTAGCAGCCCCAAACTGTCCAGTCCTTTGGCTCCAGTCTCGAGTGACTGTATAAAAACTTGCAGAGAGCAGGAAATCCTGATTGACTGGCTCCAGTTTTCACCAGTGCCATTCCTGCGGTGGCAGGGGCAGAAAACTCTTGTCAGCCAGACAAGCAGAGACCTCTCCAAGGGGTGTGCTGGAGGCTCCGTGTAAACCAGACTCCTGGCTTCATAAAAGCCTGAGGAGAAACGTGTGAACTGTACCTCTGACAGGGATTTGAGGGGAAGCCTCGCCAGCCTCGAGGCAGATGTTGGTTCATGCAGTTTCCTCAGAGAGACTTAGAAGGATGTACAGAGAAAAGGCATCACATTTTCTTGGAGGATGAGCACGTATTGTTCACTGCTGCCGCTGTCTTCAGTGCAGGGATGTCTTGTACTGATACTTTTCTTTTTTAGCATTCACCCTGAAGGCTCTTGGAGCCCTTTAAGCAGGGCTCCCTCAAGGTCCCTGCTGTGTGTCCCCTCCTCTGCAGGCTGCCAGGGCAGGCAGGACACACTGCTGGTGCTGTGGGGTGCCCTGTGGGGCTGTGCTCCCCTGAATCAAATCCATACCTGCTGCAGGAAAAAGATCAAATACAGGAATTGCTCGGGGTTTTTTTCTCCTATTTTTCCATTTTCTTTCCTCTATTATTTTTTTTTTTTTTTGGAGAGGGATATCTTAGATATCAAGCCAGCCTTCAGTTTGTGTCACACACTTCAGACTGAGGTCCCTGCTTGGCTGCTTTGGGAAGGAGAGCTGTGCAAACCCCAAACCCAATTCCCCCTCTTGTT
Source organism: Sialia sialis (assembly GCA_009812075.1). NCBI lineage: Eukaryota > Metazoa > Chordata > Aves > Passeriformes > Turdidae > Sialia > Sialia sialis. Next base: position 4,627,990 of record VRYO01001272.1, read on the forward strand.
CCGTGGGCTGTGGAGCCCCTCTCCAGAGGGCAGGGCACGATCCCAGCTCGGGGATGATCCCACTGCATTCCTGATCCCACGTTCAAGCAGCTGGTGTGAGGGTGGGGATGGCTCAGGCACCTCCCTGCTTTGGGGATCAGAGCCCAGCTCCCCACACACATCCCGGGAATCTCACGTTCCTCCTGTGGTCCCGTGCACCCACTCCCAGCAGCAGCACGGCGTGGGCATCCAGGCACATGAGTTATTTAAAATAGCAGAAACATTGTTTTCCCATTTGCAGATTCTTTCACTGCATTATCACGTCCAGAATGTTTTACCTGCACAGTGCCAATTGTGTCGTTTTACCACTTTCAAAGTGATCAAGCCCTCTTTATTTTAATACAGTGATTTTTGTTTTCTTAAGTGGCCTGCTTTTTATTTTCTTTAAAAAGAGTTAAGAAGGCTCACATGGAAAGAAAAGAGGAAATCACATGGAGATTTACCAAAAATTTCAGGTTGAATGAATAATTGACTCTTCAAAAAACAATTATTTTTCCCCTTTAATATTTTTTTCTCTATTTTGAATTTTACCAGGCAAAAATTTCCAGCCTTTTTTTGGCTCAGCTCTATTACTTATTCAGCCTTCAGACACATCAGTGATTAAATGGCTTTTCAGCAGTGTTTGACATCTGTGCCTCTGCTCGACCCCACTGAGTGTGTGGAGTCTTCAAAACCTTTTTTGGAGCTAAGGAGAGAAATAGGAATGTATAATTTTGACGTTTTGTTTTTTTTTTCCCCATCGTTCTGGCTGTTCCTCGCTCCCTGCCCTGTCCATGCTGTGTGTGCAGCACTGGTGGAGTGGCAGCAGAGATTCCCTGTGGTCCCAGCACCCTCCTGATGGGACGAAGAAGCCCCTCGTGCACTAACGAGCAGGGAGCTCGTTACAGTGGGATCCAGCCTAATAAATTCCTTAAAGGCAGCACCTTCCAGCCTGAAGGAGGGCTGAGCCTGGCAGGCAGAGGCCACACTGGGCTGGATACTGGTTTGTGCAATCCATTAAACTTGCACTGAACTGGTGTTGGGCTTTTTGAATCCCAAACTTCATTTTGGTGTCATGACCGCAGACTGGAGCTGCGTTCACGCTTTTCATCTGCTGAAATATTAAAGCAGTTCATCCCATGGTCAGGATGCTGCTGGGTCTGCTGGAGTTGTCCTTTTTTGTTGCTGCAGCTCAAAAATTACAGCTGAAGGAGAAATTAATTTCCCTAAAGGGTTTTTTAATGCGGCTCTCGCTGGCAAGCAGTTTTTTTATTACTTCATGCATTTCTCCATCACTGTTCTCACTGTACTTAAACTCTTGTCTCCTCATGACAAGTACCTTTTATTTTCCAGAACTAAGAATATTTCAGAAATGCTACTGATAACATTTTTTACTATAAGAATGGCACTGTCCCTGCACCTTTGGAACAGTGGTATCCCACTCCCCCAAGAAGAAGTAAAGTGCAATTTCCAAGCACACCTTTGTCCCCCAAAATAGAAAATGAGTCTTCCTGAAGGCTCAGAAACTTAATCTGTACCATGCAGCTTTACAGAGAAAATTCTCTGACATCACTAGAACAAGTAGTTCTAAAAAAGTTGAAGATTGATGTCTAAAAAGAAATTTAAAAGTAATTTTAGGTTCTGCAGCAAGTCCTGCAATACTTGCGGATGCTTTTACAACTGTGTCGCTCATGAGACAGCAGAATCTCACCTTTCATTTCAGAAACTGTGGCTTTCTAGACTGTTCATTGTTCAGATGGTTTCAAGTCCTAACTATTCTGAAAATCAGAGGTGGGTGAGGAGAGGCTGAGGGGTTGCAGCGATGTTGCTCCTGCAGTTTTGCTTGGCTCAGTGGGGCCATGGAGCCGTCCCAGGGCCAAAGTGAAGGCTAAAAGCAGGGATGTATTCAGTTCCTGAGGCTTTGCCCTCCTCTGACTACTGATTTCCAGCAGTTTTAATTTGCTATGGAGTTTTTAGGGCACTGAGCTGCTCCCCAGATGGGTTTCATGGCGGTGTGTGTGTCAGGGGTCTGTGCTGGGGAGCACTGGGTGCCTGTGGTCAGTCAGCTCTGGGCACAGGAGCATGGCCAGGCCCTGGAGTCCTGGAATCCTGGTTAATTTAATAATGGCTGCAGAGATCCAGCTCCTACAGAAAATGGATCTCCTGCCTGCTCCTCCTCTCTCTGAGCATCCCATTTTGATGCTGTTTCTACATTTGCTACTCTTGCATCCACGTGCTGCCCAGGGCATCATTGCTGGAGCTCATCTGTACAAACAGATGAACGCTGTGTGAGCCAGAGCTTTGACTCCAAGCACATGGCAGGATCTTGGTGCAGGCTCTGGGTGAGTGGGCACTGAGGGGCAGGGCACGTTTTGGGTGGAGCAGCCCTGCCCATCAGCTGCCACAGCAGGATGCTGTCCCGGGCGAGCCTGGCAGGGCTGGGGAGCACCAGGCTGCAGCCACCCTCGTGGGAGCTGGCTGACATCACTCCCAGGAAAGGGGGGAGCAGATGGGATATTGCCATGGCACTGCCCACTGCCAAGTTAAATATAAAACATCTAGCAGAAGGCAGCGGGGTACTCGCTGCTCAGGAAGTCTGCCACGGGGGCACGGCAAAATAAACACAATTTTGGGAGTGCTTCCCGCTCCTGCCCACTGCTCTGGTGTCCTTTGGGATGAGGTGACAGGCTGGCAGTTCCTGTGGTGGCTCTGGAAGTCCTGCCTGGGCCCCTTGGTGTCAGTGCCTGAGCACAGGGTTGGAGGGGAGGATTTGTCCTGTGGCAGATGAATTCCTCTCGGATCTTTTGGCTGCTGGGAGAGTTTGACTGCAGACTCTCCCTGCAGGCAACAAGTCCATGTAAAATGGACCAGACTAAACAGAGGATGCCTGTGTAAACAGCTGCATGTTGGAGTCTCGAGGTCTGGGATGAAACTGGGTTGTCTTCTCGGGCAGGGTCACGGGGCTGCAGCTCAGCCAGCACACTGCTCAGCTGTGCCCAGGGAAGGTGCTGGCAGTGTGGCACTTCACCTCTGCCCCGAGGAGGTGCACCTAAAAAAAACATGGGGAAGGGGAAAGGCTCTGGGCAGCCTCTTTTCCATTTAAATCACCTTTTCCTTGCACTGGCACCAGCCCTGCCTTGAGGTTTGTGTGCAGGGCTGGGCTTCAAAACCCAGAACCTCTGGGTGCTCTCTGTACCTGATGCCATGTGCTATGCTAAGGAGAAAATACATTCCATCATTGGGGAAAAATGAGAGAACAGGAGGGAGGGGGGATATAATGGGTGTTTTCTCTGGAGATTTTAATGTGCTTGGGGCAGGTAGAGAAACAGGAGATCTTATAGGAGGAGGGTGTGTGGTTTGCTCAGCCAGCCTTTCAGTGCAACGCTTGAAGGGAAAGAGGGGGTTTCTTTCCCCCTTGGCATTTTTTTTCCACTGGTGCTAAATACTTCTGCCTGTGCCAGAGCTGGAGTTTCACCTGCAAGGAACTGGGAAGTTCCAAGTTATAATTACAAGCCTCCTGGCTGTTTTCCTCCAGCTCTGCCTGCCAGAGGGATGTTGCTATATGTGAATATTAGCAATATTTAAATATTGCAGATCCTAAGGCAAAAATGTCTGGGGTGAGCAGTGCGTGCTCAGAGTATCACCAGCAGATGGGAAGAACCTTTGTTTGTTTGTTTTGATCATGAATTGTAAACTAGTCTCAGGGTTTGGGGGAAATTGTGGCTTCACTGTGCCTGGGGTTGTTGGCACTGAGGTTTGGATCTCAGGATCAGGGTGATGCTTGCAGTGTAGGAAAGCCTCCACACTTCAGTTCTTCAGTCTATTTAAGCCAAGGACTACTTACTCTTCAGAGAAAAAATACTCTGAAACCTTCCTGTTGCTACAGAGTTTTTTCTTTTTTCTTTTTTTTTTTTTTTAAGCCAAATCAAAATTAGGCTTAACATTTGGTTATTCACTTATTATCTTTATTTTCCCTTGGTTGTGAGCATCAGAGTGTGGGTGTGAGGGAGTTTTTTTGGGTTTGGTTTTTGTTGTTTTTTGTTGGTTTTTTTTTTAAATCTTGTCATTATTTCATGGAGAATTTTTTGATGTCTTGTGAATCACCCACGGCTCATGGATCACAAATTGAAATATACTCCTCTGGCATGTTTGAACCAGGAAAGAGCTGTGCTGGGGGTGGGAGGGGGGAAGTCTGCAAACGGGAGAGGGTTGTTTGCTGGTGCTGCTCTCATCATTCATTCTGCAAATGATCCATTAAATGGAGACGGAGGTGCAAGGGGAGGGAAGTTCTGATGGAAGGGGTGATGTGGCAACACTTGAGCATGGATCCATCCACATGATGCCCAGCACACACGAGACTGGAGATCTGTGTTGGAGATTGTATTGGGGAGCTGCTTGGTGTTGGTGCCAGGGGGGCAGTGTCACGGTGTCATGGTGCAAGCTGGCTACTGTACCAGAGCCCACCAGGGGAAAATTCGGGAAAATTCAGGTTGATCCGATGGGTTCCTGCCCCGGCTGCAAGTTTCTTCAAGCCTCTGGACTCTTTTCTTCCAAGTCTCGGATCACGTCGGGGTCACCAGTTGTTGCTTTTGTGGGTCCGTGCACCCCGAGAGAGACACAGATACATCGTGATCTTTCGACCAAAAGCCCTTTATTGTTCCAAACAGTTCTTTTTATAACCTCCTAAATGTACCTCTCCAAGCTCCTGTGGTTGGTCTAAAGTCTGGCTGTCCAGCCTCCTTTTGACCCTGTTTGGCTTCTTGCAGCCGGGCAAGGATCCATAGGACCAAGCCTGAATTTTCCCGAATTTTACCCTGGTGGGTTCTCTCCCACCAGTGTGCTTTTCCATAATTGGTACAGTACAAGCCAGCAGGATCATGGTGGCAGTGGCATCTCCAGGTGACACCCAGAATGAGCTGTCTGCAGGACAATCAGGCTCACCCTGCCCTCTCTTCTCCTTTCCTTGCAGGAGGGAAGCCTGTGGCCTTCAGAAAGCACCGTGTCAGGGACCGGCATAACCGAGGTGAGACCGCTGCGGGTGTCACCGCCCGTCCCTCTTCCCTATGCTGTGCCACATCTCCTCACCCTGACCCCTCTGACGCCGTCCCCTCTGCTCTCCCTTCCAGCAGCACATCTACACCCCGCGTCCCAGCGAGCGCCTGGCAGTGCCCTCCTTCCTGCAGCGGGACCGCTTCAACCGCTTCCAGCCCACGTACCCGTACCTGCAGCACGAGATCGACCTGCCGCCCACCATCTCTCTGTCGGACGGCGAGGAGCCCCCGCCCTACCAGGGACCCTGCACGCTGCAGCTGCGCGACCCCGAGCAGCAGATGGAGCTCAACAGGGAGTCGGTGAGAGCCCCCCCAAACAGAACCATCTTCGACAGTGACTTGATAGATAACTCGGTGTTCGGGGGGCCGTGCCCGCCCAGCAGTAACTCTGGCATCAGCGCCACCTGCTACGGCAGCAGCGGCAGGATGGAGGGGCCGCCGCCCACCTACAGCGAGGTGATCGGGCACTACCCCGGCTCCACCTTCTACCAGCACCAGCAGAACAACAGCAGCGTGCCCCCCATGCTGGAGGCCAGCAGACTCCATCCCTCACAGATCAATGGCCTTGAGAGCACAACGACGACGACGACGACGACGGCGTGGAACAAAGAGAAAGAGAAGCAAAAAGGGCACCCCTTTTAAAAAATAAACATAGCAAAAAAAAAAAAAAAAAAAAGGAAAAAAGAGAGGATTAAAAAAAAAAAGGCAAGAAAGTAAATGAAACACTCTGCACTTCTCATTAAAAGAAAAAGGAGAGAGAGAGAGAGAGTTGAGGAAGATGAGCAAAGAAAAAAAAAAAAAGAAGCCCTTCCCCATCTCTCCATGTATAAATATTTACTTGTTATGTCTGGTCTGAATGCACAAGCCTACCAAGCTTGCAAAAACATTTCTTTATTGAGCTGTGTCTAGACGTTTAAAAAGGAAAAAAAAAAATCAACTGTAGTCTTTTTTTTTTTGTTTGTTTCTAGTTGGGCTGTGTGTGAATGCTTTTTTTTTTTTTGTTTGGTTATTTCACTTATCTTTAAAAACAAAATATTTGCACAAAAACCATTTTGTTTAAAGATCTGCAATATAAATATATAAATATATATTAAAAATAAGAGAAAGTGTATGTGTAAGGAGCAGGAGTATTTTTGTATTAGAAGAGGCCTATTCAAAAAAAAAAAGTTGTTTTCTGAACTAGAAGAAAAAATGGCAATTTTTTGAGTGCCAACTCAAAAAGCATGTATTACATTGTAAAAAAACAAAAAACAAAAAAAAAAAATCAAAAGCAGGGGTTTAGAGTTATTTATATAAATGTTGAAATTTTGCACTATTTTTTAATATAAATATGTCAGTGCTTGTGTTGGTCAAAGCCTCTATCATGTCTACCATGAACCTGTTAAGGGATCTATGTGGAAGTGAAGAACAAAGTAGCTGGAAGGGAGGAGGATGGCGGGAGTGGAGATGCCAGCCCTGGGAGGAGCGGTGAGCGAGACTGCAGTTTATGCAAATCCTTAATTTCCAGAGTCCCTGCGCGTGGCCGCCGACAGCCACGGCTTTGATACATTCCCTACAAAGCAAGAGGAGTTGGTGTGTGTCTGTTTGTAGGATTATTGGAGTAACAAGGTAAAATGAAAACTCCCTGCTTCCCGCAGTCAGGAATGACTGAAGCAGGCAAAAATTACTTGATTTTTCTTTTTTTTTTTTTCTTTTTTTTTCTTTTTTTTTTTCTTTTTTTTTTTTGGACAACCTCTAACTTTTTGGAGGGGCGGGTGGTGGGGGTTGAGAATAAACTTCTGTGTCTGAAGGAACAAAAGTGTTTTCCAGTTTATTTCTTTCCATGTTCAACGGCAGGGCCCTGTTGGAGCCCCGGCAGTGGTTGTGAAAGTCGATGTGAGGAACTGGTAACGCACCCGCCGGCTTCCCTTCAGCTGGGTTTAAATATCTCATTGAAAGGACGAGCTGGAAAGTGTGCTGGTGCTGAACATCATTTTCATTTTGTTTCAACCTCCCCAGCCTCAGCTGGGGACGAGCGGGCGCAGCCGTGTCCCGCGTTGTCGCTGTTTTTTACATTTGTTATCCTGCTAAAGAGGCACCAGGTACAGTGGATGGGAATGAATCTGCTCCTGTGTTGTGTTAATTAAAGGCTACAAAAATATTGCTGAAGGCTTTAGAAGCAACCCCCCCATCGCTCTTCGGGGATGTCCATCCCCTGGGTCCCGCCGCACGGTTCATTTATCTCGGTTTCGGAAACGTTTTGTCTTGCTCTGCTCTTGTTGACATTTTTTGTCACCTCGGTGTCTGCCAGGGGCCTCACCCTCGTGGTGAATTTGTGAGAGAGCGAGGGGGAGAAGGCGAAAGGGAAAAAATCCCGAGGTGGCTCCATGAGCGAGGAAGGGTCGGTAGGGTGACAGAGCGAGGATTTTACAAAGGGGTGTGATCTGATTTCCTGCAGGATGCTATCTAGTAGAGTGACATAAATGAAAGATATAAAGGCAATAACTATTGTTTTTAAGCAACTTTTTTATTACTTGAAAAAGAAAAAAAAAAAACCATAACCATGAGAACGGTTTTGAAGTTCTGACCATTTGAACAATATTTATATATATTTTAAAGAAGATGATGAATAGCTGAACTTGAAGTTTGATCTTTTTTTTTTTTTGCTTTTTGCTTTTTTTATTTTATCTCTGCCTAGAAATAGTCCTGTACCTTCTCAATACTTCAAACTGCTTTTCCACAGCTCTTGAAATCTTCATAGTTTTACAGTCACATAACCTAAATTATGATGACCTAAAAAAAAAATTTAAAAAAAAAAGAGAAAAAAAGAGAAAAAAGCCAGAAAAAAAAAAAAAGTAAGGCAAAGGAATAAATCTAGCTTGTCATGAAAGGTACAAAACCAACGAATTTGTACGAGTTTTTAAAATGTATCTTTCCTTTATGTAACATGTCTATTTAGTGCCTTATTAAAGAAAGAGTAACCCTCCCTTCTTAGAGAGGGGGACACAAAATCATCCTTAGCGTTCCGAGTAACCAGCGTCTGCTCTCCTGCTCCTTGGGACCTTGCATCCTCTTTTCCAGTCCCTTTTTCCCGGAGCAGCTCCTGTGCCTGGCCACACCTGCTGCTCCCTTGGCCGCTGCTCTGCTCCGACTGTTCTTAGGGAACTTGAACACGTTTTATGCACATTATCCTACCCGGGGAGGTAGGAATCTGTGGTGGATATTGTAAATGAGATACCAACCAAAAGAGAAAGCGAAATATAATATCTACTGCCCTCTTGAGCCAAAATGCGTGAATAGTGTTGTTGGGGTTGGGTGTTTGTGGGGTTTTTTTTTGTTTGGTTTTTTTTGTTTTGTTTTTTTTAGGGAGGGAGGGGCGGGTTGTTCAGTGATCTGAACTAGTTTTGTTTGCTATTAAAAAAAAATACGGTTACCTCAGCAGATTTTGGGTGGAATATGCATCACATGGTTAAAACTGAGCAGTGAGGAAAGAGGTGGTGTGGGGACCAGAGGTTGTTAAGGTGTGAGGTTGTCTTGTCACAGGGTGTCACCTGGCCACCAAACCCCACGGAAAAGTCAGGGAAGTGGGCAGGGGCTGGACAGGCACAGAGGGGAGTGGGAGAGGGTCTGAAGATGCAGTGCAATTGAACCCAGCTCTCATGCTTGAAAGTCCTCAAAATTTCAACCAATTCTCTTCTCCTTTTTCCCCCCTATTTTTCTTCCTCTCTCCCCAATCCTCTCCCAGTGTGAGCTTTTATTTGTCTGGTGTCACCCCAAGCTCTGCAGCTGAGTGATGAGTTTGTTGAGTTCCTGGGTCCAGTTTCATTTACCTCTTTCTCTGGTTTGGGGAGCTTAATGAGGGTGAAACAGGGTGGCTCATCAACACCAAATTTCTGTTGCAAACGATGCCTTTCAGCCCATCCGTGCTCAAACCCCAAGCTCCCATCTTTCCCTGGGCTGCTGCAGCTCCAGTGGGGAGAGCCCCAGGTCCCAGGCAGCTCCTGGGTGCAGCTCCTCAGCAGAGCTCAGCTCTTCTCCTTTGTCTTTCTTCTGTCCATCCCTCTCTTTGCAATCCTGAGAACTGTGTATTTCAAGTGCAGATACCAGATCTGGGGCCCAGATCAACTCCAAGTTCTGAATGGGTGTTTAGAAATAATGGTCTGTTCTTTTTTGTTTTTTATTATTATTATATTGTTGTTGTTGTTATTGTTATTATTATTATTACTACTATTTAATGTTACTTTTCGCCTCGAGGTCTGTTTGTTCCCCATTCCCACGTCCTGAATTGCCACCAAGGCAGGGAATTTGCTTTGCACACCCTCGCTGATGCCCTGTTCCCTCTGGCCTTGGTGCAGCTCAGTGGAGAGCGGTGCTAGAGTGTCCTGCAGCTGCCAGCACAGAGATTCAGGCCCCTTAAAGTGATTTATTTTTAAAGAAATGCAGAAGAATCAAGGCATTGCTAATGCTTAGCAACCTCATGTCCTTAGCCTGCCTTTTTGCTCGGAGCTCCACGTGGCGTTAGCTTTAAACGGGGTTGTTGATCTTACAGAGTTTCTTAGCTTACAGTACAGCAAACAGCATCCTTCCAGTGCCCCCAAACCTCCTGGGAACGTGGCTGTGCTGCTTCTGGAGGGGAGGAAGGATGGGTTTCATCTGGGGCTGACCCTGCTCAAACTCGTGTTCCCCTCACAGCCCTTGGGTGCAGCGGTTTGGAGATTCAGCTTTACTAATCCAGTGTGTTGTTTCCATGTCACAAAATTCATTCTGTCTTAAGTGGGGTCTAAGGAAATCCAATCGCTTTCTGGATAATCACCCTTTTGTATGCGTATTGAATTATAAAATTGCACTAACTGCTATGTTAAACAAAATAAAGAAATCAAAGCCCAATGTTTTTCCTAAGGCTTGGGAAAAGACTGAATCAGATGTGTAGCATTAACAGTGCTAGGCCAGAACAGAATGAATTTCAATCTCTTCTGTCTCTGTACTGCTCACAGATTTTCTGTGTACAACACAAAGTTAAAAGAAAAAAAAAACAAACAAAAAGAAGTTTTCCAGAAACTGCGCTTCAAATTTTTGCTGTACTATAGAAGCTCATGAAGGACAACATTAAAGTCCTAATTTGCCTGCCTTATAGACACATTTCATTGTATTAATATTTTCTTAAACTTCCAGTTGCATTGTGTTGGCTTTGGAGTTTGTTATAGGCAGTCCTGTATCCTGAGTTCTGTTCAATTTAAACTTATGTAAACTATTGACAGCACATGCAATGCAGTACTTATCTATATTTTGCTGTTTTAGTATGAATATGTACTCTGATGCCAATTTACAAAAATCTGTTGTAAACGCTTCTTGTGTACCAGTAACCGATAGTGGCAATTATATGTCATTCTAAAAGCTGCAATACTTATACAATAAATTTTACAATACTTTGGAAAATTTGCCTTCACCTTTTGCTTTGTTACCCAAAAAACCCCCCAAAAAATCAGGGTTTGTCAACACAATGTAATTACGATTTTCCTAATTTCTTCTAGAATGTTGGAAAATGAATCTGCTCAGTTTTGGATATTTGTGTGGGTTGCCCCTTTCCTCGTTCTGAACCATGGCCCCCCCTCTGTATTGCACCCGTGTCCTCCCTGTGGAGCTGTAGCTGGTTCCTGGTGCATTTGCATGCTCCATGTGTGTGTGTGTGCGCATGTCAAATTTTCCTTTGGAGCAGAGCAGGTGGCACAGCTCCAATCCCAGAAGAAGCATTTCTGGTTTGCACCACTCTGTCCAGCTCCTGCCTGGCAGCCGAGAGCGTCTCTGATGGTCAGAAGGTCTTAACTTGAATCCCGTCAATCAACAAGAGCTGCGCAGATTGACTCAAACCCTAAGCACAGAGAACTTGTGTGGCTCTGATTTCCTTTCTGAAACTGTGGTCAAATTGCAGTGATCACATTAAAGCAATTGAAAACTTGACTGCTTGCAGGGCGTTTTCTTTTGTGTGTGTGGGGAGGGTGGATGTGCTGTAGGTTCACCCAGACCCTGGGCTCCCTCCTGGGGCTAAGGGATGTGTAGTTATTAACCCCTGGGATTTTCTGCCAGCTCTGGCCGAGCCCTCGGTCTGCCCAGCCCTTGTCTCTGTTTCAGTGCTGTTCAAGTGGCCCCTGGCTTTGATAAACAATTTCTCCATCTGCTTCAGTGGGCAAGTGGAGGACACTTGGCTTTGATTTGGGCATGAGGAGCTCCTGTGAGCTTCAGCAGGATGCTGGGACTCTCTGCCTGCCCAGTTATTTACAACCCAGCCCCAGGCTGGTGGTCAGCTGGGAGAATCTCTCTGTTAGGGAATGAAAGCAGCTTTATTGCAGCCCAGGGAGGAGAACCCCAAACCCACCCCTCTGGTTCTGGTTCTGGAACTGTGCCACTCACCTCCTGATTGTGGTTTGTTTTGTGGGATTCTCTGTGCATTGCTGCTGGAAAGGCAGCCCAGTGTGATCCAGTGCTGAAAGGCAGCTGGCCTTGCTTGGAACACTTTTCCCTGTGGTAAGAAGTCAGATGATTTTAAGGCTGTGCCAATGCTGTGACCCCAGCTCCAAACCCTCTTTCTCATGCTCCCAAAAATGCCAAAACACAAAATTTGTGAGAGCAGGCAATGCCCCTGCCCCAATGCCAGGATCACATCCACCTTGCCCCAGGCATGGTGAGGCAGGGAATGGGCAGGGTTTGGATTGAATGGCTGTTTCAAAATTACATTTTTGGAATCACAGCAGAAACCAACATCTTCCCACAGAAAAAGAGAACTCAGCTGAAACCACATTTTCCAAAAGGGAATTTTTTTTAAATGACAAAAAAAAGAGAGAAAGAAATCAAGTTTAACCAGTGCAGTGCGTGGGAACGGGCAGAGGTAGCTGTTACTAAGCTACCTTTCCATGTCTGTGGAGGAGATCTGGGGACACTGCAGCAGCACTGATTGGCAAAAGATTATTTTTAAATTTTTGGGTTTTGATCTGGGATTTTTAAATTATTTTTTTTTCAGCTCAATGGAAGAAACAATTTTGTGACTTTTGGAAACCACAGATGGCAAAGCCTTTGATTTGAAAAAAATTTCTGTGCTGCAAATGGAATGGGAGTTAAGAAATCAGGTTCGGATTTTCCCTGTCCTTCCAAGCCCTTCTTGCAGCTCCTGTGGGCTTCCCTGTGCACTGGCTCTTGCTTTTTAACCTGCTCAAGCTGCATTTCTCTGGGTTGATTTATTGGAGGTTTTTTTCTCTGTGCTGTGCAGGAAGAACTCTGTCTCACCGTGGAGGGAGGGGAAGCCTTGACCAGGGATAAAAACCCTGAATAAAGTGTCTGGAAACAGATTCTCCCTGCAGTGATGGGTTTCACTGAGATTTGTTAAGAAAGCAACATGTTCTCACAGGGATCCTGCTGTTGACTCTCCCAACTGTAATGGGAATTTACTCCAAACACTTGCTGCTATGCGTTTTTTTTAAATAAAAATTTTAAAAATGTAGAAATTCCCACTACTTCAGTATAAAACAGGACTGTGTAACAGTATCAACAGCAAAAGCAAAAGACCAGACTGGAGAGAAGAGGAAATAATTCCTGCCTTGGGCTTCAGACTGGAAAAATACTGCCCAAGGATCCCTTCATTTCAGGTGTGATGGGGTCAAAACTGATTCCCCTTCCCTCTTTCCCCTGCTCAGGAGCCCTGCAGGCAGCTCTCCTCTCTTCTTGGAGCACT
>VRYO01001272.1:4659346-4705487 GCA_009812075.1 Sialia sialis
AACAAACCAAGCAGGCAGCTGCAGAGCCCCCAAATCCTGCTTGGTTTTGTGCAAATTGAGATGAAGTGACCCAAGGCAGCCTGCCCTGTGCTAAGGCAGCGTCTGTCCTGGCTGGGTGGGCACCCAGCTCCTGTGAAGGGACTTTGTGCTGCTTTGTCCCCCAGCTGCTTCACTCGAGGTGTTTTGGTCTCCTTGCAGCCTTTTGAAATCCTGCACAGCCCTGTGCACCCCCAAACACCCCTGGGGCAGTGTGGGCAGCATTTGGGTCAGGTGTCTTTTGGGATGCACTCCCTAAATTCTGTGCCACCCCTCAGCACACAGGCAGCAATCCTGGGAAGGATCTGATGGATTAGGAAGCAAGTTCTACTTGTGTTCTACTTGTGTTTCTTTCTTAAGAAGCTTCTGGGCTGCCTGTCCCACCCTGAGCCAGCCCTGCCTCTTCCCTTCTCCCTGGCCCCCTCCAAACCCAAACCATGACTAAAATCCTCTGGTTTTGCTCTTGAGGCAGTGGAAGCTCATGAGCCTGGGCTGCTGCTGTGATGCTTTGCTCACCAGGATTTCTCTGCAGCCCCCTCCTCACACAGCAAATCCCCCAGGCCACACAACCCCTCTGACTTCTGCAGAACTGGCACAGTCTGCCCTGGCAATTTGCAGGAAAGGCTGAACACAAACAAAGTCAATGTGTCCGTGGGTTTGCTTAACAAATGGTGTGTGCTGCCCTCTGAGAGGAGTGTTTACCTTGCTTGCAGTGCAGGTGAAATGTTCCTGGACCAAAGTGCAGCCTGGACAGCAGGAATCCAGCAGTGGCACAACAAACAGGTTACGCCAGCGGGTGAGCTGGGGCTGCATTCCTCAGAGTTGTTTTTGCTTGGTGTGGGTGTCCCTGGGATGGAGGGGGAGCTGCCAAGGGGCCCTTCTCTTAATTAACACAAAAATGTGGCTAGGCTTTACCAGGTTCAGTGCTCATTGACCCACAGGGATAAAGTCACTTGTTTTAGAGCTGCTGGTTGAATTTCTGTGGTCAGTGTTGTATTCACCTCTTTTTGCACTCAGTTCCCATCCTGTTGATGAAGTGAGAGGGAGCTTGGGAGGGCTCTGCTCTGGTCTCTGAGCCGTTGCCAGGGCTGTTTTGGGTCAGCTGTGTCTCAGCCTGGACGTGTCCAGGGACAGAGCCTCCTTGGCTCATTGCACCAGCCCTCCAGGAGGAACTTTCCTGCTGTTTCCCCTGAACCTCCCCAGCACATCTGTGGCACCAGGGCACCTGGGGCTCTGCTCTTCCAGCCCTGCCAGACACCTCTGCCTCCCCCACCTGGGAGCAGCTGGAGTGAGGCAGCCTGGCAGGTCTGGGGGCTGCCAGAGAAATACACATTCTTCCAAAGAAATACATATTTCCACAAAAATCAAACACTGCTCTCCTGGGTCAGCCCTGAGGTGTGCTCAGCCCCTTCCTCACAGACTGCAGATGTCCCATGGCTCGGAAATGAAACCTGCCCTGGGAGGAAATGCCCTCCTGCTGCCCAGCTGGGAAGCCTGAGCTTTGCTGTCCCTTTTTGAAACATTTGTTTTTTAAAATGTGGCTTATCCACCATTTTGGAGGAAGCTGGACTGGTGAATGCTGCTGGGAAGGGGAGTCTGGATCCGAACATTTCCTCTGTGAGCTCTGGAGGAGTGGTGGATCTTTATCTCTCTTCAGTCTCCCTTGGCAACATCTATTTACATGGCTGCACAAGCTGCTGAAATAGTTACTTCACCCTTGTCTTCTGTTTTGTTTCATTGGAAACCAATATTTTGGCCATGTCAAGGCTTGAATTCTTTTGTGGCATATTTAATCCAGGTTTGATGGCTTGCTCTGCTCCCAGAGGTGGAAAACCAAATAGAAATAAATATGTGGAAGGAACTGATGAGATGTAAAAGAAACTGGGGTGGGAGAAAAAAAGTCCCCAAAAACATGAAGTATCAGCATTTTGGCAGAAAGACTTTTTTTAAATTATATATATATTTTAATATGGATTATGAAACTTCATGAATCTCAATTTAAAAAGGAGGGAGTTGGTGTCGAAGCCTTTGGTGGCACAGCCAGAACGTTAAGGAAGTTTGGGGATGAAGGATTTGGGGGTTTCTGTGCACAGCTGACAGGGATTAGTCCATCCTGCAGGCTGGGGCTGCTCCTGGCTGCTTTTCCTCCTGGCTGGTGGCAGCAGCACGGCACAGTGTGACAGGAATTGTCACTTTCAGTGGTGTTGCTGGCCTGGGACTGCCTTGGGGGTGCTCACATCTCTCTTGCCTGTGTATTTTGTGAACCAGCAGCATCCTCACCTTACACAGAGCCAGCCTGGGGTGGTGGCCTGGATTGGGTGTCCCACCTGTCCCTAAACAAGACTCTTGGTGCCTCTTTTTCTACCCTGTCTCATCTATTTTGATCGTAAGTTCTCTGGACAAGCAGCTTTTGCTGGAGGAGGGAGGTGATGGCTCTGTCTGTGCCTGGGGTGCTGCTATTTCAAACCAGCAGAGCAGAATTTTTGCTGCAGCTGAGCAGCCTCTGCCCAAGTAGGTGTTTATTAGTTTGGGAGCCTGGAGGGGAATTTCACTTGCAGCCTCATCAGCCTTATCTGCCTCTGCCCTGAAGCCAAAGCAGTGATGAGTGTTTTCTGCTCATTTATCTGTGTACCTGCCCTGGTGATGGGCCAGAAGGGATGGGGGATACTGTAGATCTCCAAACAAATCACTTTCTTCCAATATGCATAATTTACCGAGTTATACAAGGAATCAATGCTGCCAGATTGTTTATCGGCCTGGATAGGGCAGTGCCGCTCCCGCTGCCACGTTCACGCAAAAATCTAAGCAGGATCTCTTGGAAAGCTTTTATCTGGGATTGATTTTCAGCTCAGATAGGCATTATCTGCACAAAATAAATGTTATTTTTCCCCTGTTACCCATGGTGATGCTGCAGACAGGGTGACAAAACAAAGCCAGGCAGAGGTCCAGGCTGCATTTGCCTCTGGGGCTGTGCTGTGCAGGGTCTGAGAGCCAAACTGCAGCTGGGTCCTGCTGGGCTGCTCAAACCTGCCCTGCACGCTGTCTCATTCCCTGCCACCTCCTCTGTGCTCCCAGCCTTCATCCCCCTGGAAAGAGGTTGACTTCCTCTTCTCCTTGCCCCAAACCCATATGGGTGCAGCCCCAGGAGGCACCTGGGGAGCTCAGAGAGTTTCTCCTCTCTCATATTCCTTGTATTCCTCATATTCCTGTTTCTGCCCCCTTCCCTTTGGTGCCCCTCACCCCAAGGGGACCCCATCCCACCTCCAGTCTTGCCTTGTGCCTGGCAGCACCTGCTTGGCCCTGACACAGGATAACCTGGCCTAAATAATGGATTACAAGGGCTGATCTCACCGTGCAGATCATTTTGCTGGCTTTGTCAAGTTAATCAGTTTACATGTTGCCGTTAGGTCAGGAAAGCTCCATTTACCTTAAATAATTAATCAAGATAAATTAAACACAGGGTAATTGTGAAGAACAGCAAAAGGCAGAGTGGCCCTCATTTCTTCCCCTTCTTTATCACGTTTAGACAGCCCAGTGAGCAGCACATCTTGCAGAGCTTGGGCAGCGAGAGAGTAACTTACATTTATGTTTGTGATGACAGCTCTATCCCGAAGGTTTGACCTAATTACTGCCTCTTGTCTCGACTTCTGTCTGGGAGTTATTGTTACTGTCACTGTGGCAAATTCAGCTAATGAAAACATCCAGTGGTTCCATTAAAATATCAGCCTGGTGATTTGGCTCTGCTGTGCAAGTGCCAATGAATGTTTCTGAATTTGCGAATTTTTTTGGTGATTTATCACATCGCTTTGAAATTATCATCCAAGAGTTGTAATGAGTATTTTGGTTGGGTGATACCCGGTCAGACACCAAAGAGGAAACTTCTTGAAAATAAGTTTATCATGTACTTGACAATTATTAAAACTCAATACTCCCTAAGAGGAAACTGAAATGCCTCTCACATAGGAGAACTTCACAGAGGGTGAGAGTTTTGTCCCTTTTAGTTGAACTTGGGGCTGCTTGGACATAACTCATACACAGATATTTCTTGAGCTGTTTATTGCACAAATAGGTTGAACAGGGGACCAGCCAGTACAGAATCTGGTAGAAAGGGGCACGGCATGTCCCAGTGCCACAGCTTCAAAAAGCCCTTTGGAGGGAGGAGGGGGCTGCAGGGCCACTGCAGGATGTTCCTGGAAAGAGCTCGTTTCCTTCACTTCCACTGAGTTACAAAACTTGTTTTTCTGTTCTGAGAATCATCAGCACAAAGGGACCATAAAGGGTTTTAAAGGACTTCCCTTGGCTCATTTGTAAGGAAGCTCTTTGCAGTGGACTGGCAAATCCCTGCTGGTGGCTGGGCTCCTCCCAGAGCTGCAGCAGCATCAGGTGAGGGTTTCCAGCCCCCTTACCTGGTGTCAGAATTACTTCAGGGTGGTAATCTCTGTGCCCTGACTTCCAGGAAGAACAGCAAGTCCCTTGAGCATTGGGGAACTCGGTGATCTTAAAGGTCTTTTCCAACCTGAATGATTCTCTGGCAGGATTTGAGAGCCACACAGACTTGCAAGACGCACTAAAATGGGGTCTTCTTTTCAAAATGGGAGACTCTTACCCCAAAGAAGTGAAACCAAATTACTTGCTCAGGAGGATGTGCTCAGATTTGAACAGGCTGGACATGAATTACTGCTCTAAAACAATCTCTTCTTCCACCCTTCACTCTCATGGAGCCTGACTGTTGTGACAGTTTTTGCATATTGTTTGTCCTCAGAAATGGCATTTTTATATGGACACATCTACAGATGAAACATTATGAAAAGAATTCTGCAGTGATATCTCCGTGTTCTTTCTGCTTCTGATGGGGAAATTGCAGAGGGTGTTTCTGGCTGTAATTCCTGGAGATCAACACATTAATGAAGTAGCCAATGAACTTTGGGTTGGATGTTGCAATGTCCTTGGGCTGTAGTACTTATCTGGATTACTTTTCAGAGGACCCATGTCCTGTCTGCTCCACAGGGAGGTTCACAGAACTCTCCATAAATCCTCAGCAATGCACACAATGGATTTTGTTCTAATTTATAACCCACCCCAAGGCACAGCACAGTGCTAACTTGTTGATGTGGTGCCTGCTGCACTGACATAACCTGTGTGCAATGGACACTGAGATCTCTCCAGGCAATTGAGCTCCCCTTCAGCCTGAGCCCCTGCCCAGCACAGCAGTCTAACATGCCCAAGGCCTGGAATTATTTCTGCTACAAGGACTCTGGGTGAGTGTGGCTGCTGTTTGTCCCTGTGTTTTGTACACTGCAACAGCAGCAAACCCTGAATTTCAGGAGTGTCGATACTGGGAGGAATCTGGTTCTGCGCACAGGCAGGCTACAAACCTTCTGTAAAAACAAAACCTCATCAATCACTGCCCCACTTTGCTCAGAGTTCCTTCTCTGAGGTGCTTTGCAGGTTCAGGGATGTGGGAGTATTTAGCATTATAACCAGAACTTGTGGGAGGAGAAGAGGCAGTGTTGGGAGCCCTGGATGAGAGCAAAGAGTTAACTTGCACCACTGGTTGCATGACAGCCCCCAGCTGTCTGTGCCTTCCCCTCCAGCACTTTTCTCCATTATTTCATCAAAGCAACAGGCATGGTTTTAATTTTCCATGACTTGCTTATGAAATATGAGCCTCGCTGTAATAAAGAAATGATTTGGTTTGTAATGGATACATAAGAAATCAATTTCCTATTTTTAAATTAGGTGGGATTAACAATGAAGCAAACAATAAGCAGAGCAGTGGGGGGAGAAGGATGGGAGAAAGACCCAGCAGCCCCCAGACAGGGCTGGCTGCACTTGGACAGTGCTAAACTGCATTTGTTAATGGCTTCACCAAGGCAGCCACAGCTGTGGGGGTTCTTCCAGTGTATATTCATTTTATGCTTTAAAATCATGATGTTGGGAATATTGATGGAGATTTATTACTCCCCTTCTTCCTGGCAGTGACATTTAGGGTGCAACATGATTTCTGTTCAAATTCATAGTTTAAAAAAACTGGCACCATCATAAAAGTTTTGGGAGCAGGGCCTTCCTGCTGTGCCTGCAGCAGGGAGAGCATCCAGCCAACACGCTCACCTGGACCAGGAGCCTGGGAGATGCTCTCCAGCAACTGGAGCAGCAGAAGCTCCCAGCTTCCACTGTTCAAGGGTGTAGCTGTGTGTGAGAGCTGCTTGTGTGGAGCTAGAGCAGCAGTGTGACACAGCCTGCAGGGAGTTTTGTAGCTGTCATTGATAGAAACCAGCTGCTCCCGCTCCTTTACCTTCCTCCTGCAGCACTGAGCAGGGCTGCCCCTCAGACCAGGCAGTTGTCAGCAGCCCCACAGCCCTGCACAAGACTAATCAGTCCAGTCACCTTCCTGGCAGCTCCGTGTCCCTGGAAAGAAAGCACTTTCCAATCCTTGCAGTGGTGAATATTCCCAGAGCCTGGCAGTGCTGTGCTCTGCTGGCAGAGAATCCATCTGCTGAGCTTCACTGGAGGGCTCTGAGGGGCGCAGGGATTAACCTTTAGCCCCTCAAGATGCTCTGTGTGTTGTTTAATCGCCTGGGTTCCCTGGGAAATTCACCTCCTGGGCTGCACAGGGTGGGCACAGTGCTTGCAGGGGCCCTTTGGGCTGCCCAGCCACAGATTTGCTGCAGGACACGGCTCCCTGGAGCTGCACAGTCCTGGAAGGCAGATTGCCCTTTAGACCTTGGACTGCAGACGGCTGATCCAGGCTCCTGCCAAGCTGCTCTGAGCACGGCTGGTTTGTTTTGGTGCTGTTGACAGCTCTGCTTTCCTACATGTGCTGGGAGCTCAGGGATCACGGTGTCCCTGGAGCTGTCAGCTCGGGGGTTTTGGGGGTGGGGAGTGGTCCTGAGGGTGCCCAGCCTGTCTGAGTCTGTCCCCCCTCAGCAAATCACCAAATTGCAGCAGGGACTTGCCAGAGCTGCTCTTCTGGTGCCAGCACCTCCTCCTGGCCCAGCTCCACACTTGTGCTAAGTGGCTTTGGAGCTGCCCCAGGGGTCTGTCACGGGTTGGAATTAAGAGTTGCATTTGGCTGGCTGGCCTGTCTTTCCTTCCTGGATGCAATTGCTTTTTTTAGCTTATCTTGGTTCTGCATGGGTTTGTGAGTTCCTGCTGAAGTCTCTAACAAGATTTGTATGGTGGCTTCTTTTTCCTCCAAGCAATCATAATTTGGCCAGAAATAAATGTCTGCAAAAATCTTTTTAAAGTCTCTCCCTCATGTAGGTTTCTGCAGCCTTCTTGAGAGACAAGCCGTAAAAACTGATGGGACTTTTGGAAATGGTTGGTGGGACTTCTAGGACTGGGCAGAAGTCCAAACAATTTCTTGTAATCTTCTCCACATAGATCTGTTATTGCTGGGGCAGGTACCAGATGCATTATCACTACTAATCTCCTTCAAAGGTGGAGGGGTGCCTGAGTGTAGATAACTACGATGAAATAGAGCCAGATTTCTGTCTTCATGGAATAAAGACCAAGAAAGCTCCACAGAATCCAAGGCTTGCTTCTACTTATTAGTGTCAGGAGGCTATTGTTTTTGTACTCCAAGACCACCACTCAACCCACAGCTCTCAAACAGCCTCCCCCTCGTTTTCCCAACTCCTGTCCTAGTTTAAATTTACAGCTAATTTATAGCTTTTTTTCCCCCTTATTGGTTACCTCTGGAGCTTAATATAACTGTTGGTAGTACCACTTTGATAGGGAAAACCAGGCTGAAAGTGGGGTTTTTGCTGGGGTTTGTTTTTGGGCAGATTATTTTGGTCACCCCCAAAGGCAGTGGGAGCTCTGCTGTCCAGCTCCACTGTCCTGGCTCTGTGGCTCTCCATGAAGTTGTTATTTAAGATAATCCAGGGACTGAGGTGGAACACAAGTCCAGGCACACTTACTTTAGCCTAGCAGACCTGAATGAACAATTGGGAAAGGAGCAGGGGAGTAAAAGTGTTCAGTGAAGGTCAAGGCAGAAGCTTCCTGTGGGTCTCAGCACATTTCTGGCTCCTGCCATCAGGAGTAACTCTTGAAAGAGTTGTACCCCTCATGATTCCACCTCATCCAAGGTCACCCCACTTCTGCAGCATGACTGGACGTGGATGGTGATGTTGTTCACCCTGTGGGTGGGAATTTATCTCCATGTCCCTTGCTGGCTTCCCAGCCTGCTGAACTGCCATCATCTTCTAGCTTTAGGTTTCAGTCTCTTCCCAACCTTGGATAAATTTAAATTGCTATTCATAGCTGCTCTCAGGATCTGGAGCTCCAGAACACCATGGGAAGTTTCTCATCTGTTCAGGAAGACACAGATAAATATAGTGATGGTTTCCAGTGGGTAAAACGAGGTTTTGTTGTTCTATTCACGTTCAGAGCTGGCATTTGTGCTGTTGCTGTGCCAGCCTCCACCATGGTGACTGACAGGCCCTTTCTAGGATTTCTGATGAGATGGGAAGGATGACAAGTTCAGACCATCAGTTTAGTTTAAAGCCCACAGATCTATACACAGCAGGGGTAAGATCTATTTATTGTGAGCTTGGGAGCTATTTTCCGTGGAGGATGAGCTTAGTTTGTGCTGGAGAGCAGCTGTTTATCAGGATCAAGTTTCTGGGAGGGACTGTTCCTTGGCCATCTCAACCTGGGAAATGGCCTTATGATGCTTTACAAGAAAAGGAACAGAAACTACGTTCTTGGTTCAAAAAAAGAACAAAACCAACAAAAATGAAGCACAGCGGTTTATAAAGGGATTTTTTTAGCTGAATAAAAGGCCTTGAGGCTGCATAAAAAACAGCACAAAAACTTTGATTTGTTCCTTCAGGAGGATTAAACCAGATGTTTTCCCTTTTCCAATGGCCAGCATCTGACATTTCCAAGGAAGACACAAAGAACATTTCTGGGATGTGTATTAGAACAAGTTCTGCTTGCAGCTCATCAGCTCAAAGGAAAGCTGAAGGCAGAATCGTCTCAGAAACTTTGTCTGGTCACATTTACACTGGAGAAAAGGCATGGCAAGAAGCTCCAGTGTGAGGAGGAGCAAAAGAAATTTCAAGGTGTTATCACTGATGGCATCAAAGGCAGAACAAAGCCCTCCATGCTGGGTTGGGACAGCTCAGAGGTCTTTTGAATGCAAAGGCACCATAACCATGATTTTGTTTGCAAGGATCTGACACAGCCTGAATTTTCAGATGTAAATTTCTGCAATTTGCTCACAAAATTCTTCTCTGGTGAAGTTTTGCAGCCAAATATCCATGGTGGCTGCAGAATGCAGTAAAGGAATACAATAGCAATTAGGGTGTTTTGTTGTTTTTTTTTATTTTCCCCACCTAGCTGTTTTGCATAAGGACACACAGATTGGGCAGGACGTGGTTTGGAATCTCAGTGAGGGGGATTTGCCAACACTCGTTTGACCAAAGTGCCCTTCTGTACTGCTGGGGTGAAACCTCTGCCAGAAATGTCCTCCCTGATCAACACTAACAATTACTAATCTGGAGTTTAGAGTGCTCTGCTTTGCCATCCCTAGCAGCATTCCCACAGTCTTCCAGCCAGGTACATCTCTAGTTACAATAATTGTCTTTCATTTGGGGAGCTGACTGACTGTACTGCTGCAAGTATGGAATAAATCATGTTACTATGGTAGCCAAGGTTTTTGGAAAACAGCATTTCCCAGAGCACAAATGCCATTTCTCTGAATTCTGCTTCTTTTCCTGAAGATATTGTCCCAGAATTGTGAGAGGTTTGAAGTTGGGTTTCACTATTTTCCGACACGAGCTCTGCAGCAAGCTGGACGCTGCTTTCCAGGTTTATTTATTTATCTGGTTTAACCCTCATGATGTTGACAGAATCCAGGTGTGTGGATATCTTATATACTCAAGTTAATTACTGCTGAGACTGACATCTGAGAAGGGGATTTGAAGGAACAAGACAAAACACGGTTAAAACTTGACCTTGAAACACGAGAAATGAGTCCAAAGGATGGCATGAGGCTTGGAGGCTTCTCCACCTGTGCTAGGATTGGTCCAAGGTCTAGGTCTGAGCTCTGGATTTATCTGTGCTATCAGGAGCACTTGGCACTGAGACCAGACTTTTTGCCCAAGGGACTGAGCTAAATTTAAGGTGGTTGAGCTCAGCCTTCCCCAGATGTGGTGCACCCATCACAGTTTGTCCAGGGAATCACGGCACAAACCAGGCACCAGAGATCGTGTCCTCAGGAGCGCTCACGGTTAAACTGTGATTTTAATTTTGTCTCTCTTCTTCTAAGCCACCGGTACATCCACAAGTGTTTTAACAAAGTATTTTGTTTCTCACTTCCCAGAATACCAAGTGCATTTCATAACACAGCTGTTGCAAATGTTATGGCTCTGTACACCTCGTGTGTTAGTCTTGCCTGTGCTTCCCTTCTCTGAATCACATTTAATAGGCCAAGTTTTAGATTTCTCGACTAATTTGTTGAAATTTATTGCATTTGTTGCCTTCCCCTCTTTCTTCTGAAAATCAGGGGAACTTCCAAATTTCAATTTAAAAGCATTTTGTTTTTATGGAGCATAGTATTTGTTGGAGGGAGAAGAGTTGAGATCATAATCTGGCACAGTTGACTAAGTTTCTAAATTTTAAACCACCGCCTTCTCCCTTTTTAAACATTTTCTCTGCCAATACTAAACATTTTGATCATTTGAAATGTAAATTGTACTCCCCATAGATGCTGATGGGTTGAGGATATATTTACATACAAAGGAGCTGTGGAATGACTCACGCAAAATCTCATTTTCTTGTTCTCATTCTTAACAGTGCAGCAGGTTTTTCCCCCATTTTCTGGTTTCCGGAATGATCTGGGTCTCTGAGCAGTGTTTGAAAAGGTGCATGTGGTTAAAATGTGTGCAGTGGGAGAACCACAAATGGTTTATGTAAATATTTTTTTGCCAGAGGACCTCGTGATAGGGTTGTCCATGGGTTGTGTTACTGGAAAAAACACCCAGAGCAGAACCTGAGTGGTGGTCAAAGGAAGGAAAATTCCCTGATTTCTTGGGGTGAGGAGGAGTGATTCAGTCAAAATATGAAATCCAGAGTTTTGGGCTGGGTAAGATGTTCTCAAGGCAGTTAGCACTTTACAGCAGCAGTGTTGCTGGAGCTGGGTGTGTGCTGCAAGACCTCAGAGATGGTATCTATAGCTCCCCACAGAGCAGCATTTATGGGAGAAGTGACACTTGGTGTTCCCATGTCCATATGCCTGCTGGGCTTGGGCCCCTGGCACAGATTCCTCTGGCAGGAAGTTTCTTTGGAACACTCCTGCTTGTGTTTGGGGAGGCAGAGCAGCACACTGGAGTGCTCAGAGAGCTCTGGAAAGCCCCAAGCTTCTGTACATCTCCTGGGCAGCATTTCAAGCTGTGCCTGGAACAATTCTGCACTGCTCAGGGCTGGGATCCTCTCCCGAGGTCCACAGGAAACCCTGAGGCTGTAACTGGCCCCAACTCTCTGATATCACCAGGACAGATTTTCTCAAATACCAGATATTCTCAAATATCCAAATACCAGTCCAATACTGTCACAGTTTTGAACGGCCCAGGCTTTTCATCAGCTATTTATAGAATTAATTTATTAACAACTTTATTTTATAAACTTGATAGCAATGCTTGAATCTGAGGAGTGCATGTTCCAGTCTTCCTTGGCTCACTCCCTCTCTGACTTCCACTTGATTTTCCTGTTGATTTCGAGCCCACTCAAGAGGACACATAAAGGTGACCTTGCAGGAGAGGCAGATGTGATTTTGATCATCTCCACAGAGGCTGCACCACTCTCCTCCACTTCCATCACAGCTTTCCATTATCTGTTCTTTGTGTGACCTATGCATTGACTTGAGCTCTATTATTCACTTCAGAACTGATAATGTTTGTGTAAAGTCTTAAACATGAGGTCAGGAGGTAGTTGGAGCCTTTTCAGATTGTGTGACCTCTCCTAGCAAACTCTGAAGGGCAGTTGTTGACCAGCCCTGGCAGTGTTTGCTCTGCAAGGAAGCAGGGTCTGTAAAAAGGCTTATTACACAATGTAAGTGATTTTCTTTTTGCTAAGCAAATATTTGCGATATGTTTTGGGAGATCAAGCATTCAAAGTGAAAAAGCAGGATACCTGCCAGGGATGTGGGAAGCACATAAATGACACCTCTAATTGGGAGAACATGGGCTGGTTTTAGTGTCTTGGCTCTGCAAGGAAGCCAACAGGCTCCTACCCTGATTTTGAGCTCTAAGGCTTTAGGCATCCCGACAAATCTGGAAAACTTTTTCCCAAATTGTCTTGACTTCAACAGCTGCACTCATTACTCTTGCAAAAGCCAAGGTACTGTGGAACAGGGACAAATCCTGTGACTTTAACAAATGAGCAAGGTCCTAATATGGGGCTTTCCTAGAGGGTAGTTTATTTTATAAACGCCTGCAGTAACTAACAATGCCCAGCTATGGAGAGTGTGTCACCATCTGGATGACTGCTCACAGCTGGTATCATAATTTTTGGATCATTCTTTTGGCTTGAGTTGAAGTTGCAAAGACAGTATGTGGCTTAAACTAGTTGGCTCAGGAGTAGCACATCAACTCTAACCAACATCTAACTTCCACATGTGCATCTCTCCCTGTGCTGTGGTATTGACAGGAGCCTCAATTTATAGGCATGCAACTTATAAACAGCAAGAATCCTGGAAATGAGGTAATATTTTGTATAAACATTTATTTTATAGTTTAAGAACAAGCCATTCAAAACATCTGGAAATCACAGGAACATGAGTAATATATAATAGCAATATCTTAAATATGCATTAGTAATATAAAGTCATCTTTCACTCTGATAGAAGTTACAACTTCATTTTTCTAAAAAGTATTTAAGACATGAAATATGTTTAGGTAATACATATATACAGCATCTAATTTTCTCTCCTCTTCCCAGTGGAGTCTGAGACTCCAGAGGTTTCTGTGATGGAAACAACGTGCTACAACTTGAAGGCTGGATTGGTTTGGATTGTATATGCAGAACTAGGCAAATAATTTACACCCATCATGGCTCTGTATGCATACAAGTGACAGAGCAGGGGTTTCAGATCCTGTGCACGTGCACTCCCAGAGCTGCTCACCTATTCACAACAACCGATGTAGTTATAAATCATTAGGTCTGGAGTTATTTCGAGAATGTCTCTGAATCTATATCCTAACTAAGCTATGACCTACTTTCATTATAACCCCTGCCCATCAGTGTGCTGCTATGCTTCCAGTGGTGATTTGGTAAAACGTGTTTGCCTTGTCTTAGCATTTGCATGTGCGAATTGATAAATAATTGTGAGTTTGATCCCCTTACAGCTGCTTTATCCTCATCTCTAAGGCAAGCAACTCCCTTTCTATTTCATAGGGAAGGTCTGCATTCACTTGCACTTCAAAGTATTGCTTGATTTCTTCTACCTCCTTTTCCCAGAACTCTTTTGAGATATCAAACAGTTCGGTCAGGTTGATATCTTCCAACCCCTTCAAGTTCAAAGCAGAATCCGTAGGGACGTAACCTATGGCAGTTGGTTTGGCAGAGGCTTTCCCCTCAATTCTGTTGAACATCCACTCCAGCACACGGGAATTCTCTCCAAAGCCAGGCCACAGGAATTTCCCTTGGCTGTCTTTCCTGAACCAGTTAACGTGGAAGATCCTGGGCAGTTTTGCAGCTGGACGCTGGGCCATGCTCAGCCAGTGGGCCAAGTATTTGCCAAAGTTGTAGCCAAAGAAAGGCCTCATGGCAAATGGATCGTGCATAATGATTTTGCCTGTTTGAAACACAGATGGCGAGGGTAAGGGAATAAATAACACATTTATTCTAAAGCACAAAGACTCAGACCCTCCCAGGGTTTAGTGCCTGTGATCCCTTCACCACTCTTCTGAACCAAAGAACTTTAAGGAACAACATGAGCATTATCCTTGATGCACAAAAGGTACAAATTAAATCGATTTTTGTTATTAAATTTCTTAACTCTCAGGTCAAGCAGCTTAAATGAAGATCCTCAAGAGATGGCTATCATGCATGCATTTATGTTGAGCTCTAGCAGAAGAGAAAATTTAAATTTGTTTATCCTAGACTGTAACAAGAACTCCCTGTCAAGGCTTCTGGCAACCCTGTGCCTGTATCCTGTTCTGTATGCTTGCCACCTAAGGGATTATTTTGCTTAATTTGACTTTTACAGAGAATTTGGCTGGTAATTCCAGTACAAATATTTTCTATTGTGAAAATGCACAGGTTGCAAAATTAGCTGCCAAGGCTGAAATGTGAAAGAGCAGGGGGAAGGAGAGGGCAGGCAGTCCAGAGGGGCCTGCCTTTAATACAGGTAGGCAGATTAAATTTTGATTTACCTTTGTGCTCAGCAGCTGCTGTTGCTTCAGATCTCATGGCTGCTCCTACAAATACTCCATGCTTCCAGTTAAAGGCCTCATACACAAGAGGAACACCTATAAAGAACAAAATCATTTCAGTAATTAGAGATCCAGAAACATTTTTATGACAGGTTTTGTTATCTGAAATAATGATGACTACATGTTACTATATAATGTAATCTATTTTTTCCTGTGTTTTTTAAATATCAGTTAATTTCCTGCTCTCTTACAGCAAAGTAGTTTAAATGAATGTTTTCAAAACACATCCAGTGGGAGATATCTGGGACATCAGAATGTCCAGCAGATTTTAGTGGAAATAGAATTTGGTGCTGTGCTGGTATTAGACTCAGACCTAGCATTACTTCTATTCCTTTCCCAACTTTAGGTGACCTTTAGCAGAACAATTTATTTTACTTCTTCTTCTTTAAACTGTCTAAAACTGATTAATTTCTCAACCATTTGCTAACTGAACTACTTAAACTACAGGCAAATTGAGATCAATACAGCAATTTTCTATGTGTCTACTACCCATCTTAGTGGGTCCTGATCTCCCTCCAGCCCTTTATTATTATTATTACCTGTTTTGTGTTAACATCAAACAACTCAGACACTGAAACACCAGTGGCTGGAAGCGTGTGTGCCAAAGGCTAACACAGAGAAATTGGACTAAGGTGGTTATTTCCTTGCTTTTGCAGCTGTGAAAGCAAAACCTGTGTCTGCGCCCAGCTGTGTGTCAACCAGCACTCCAGCCTGGAAAGGTGGCTGCTGCCTCTCTTACCAGCTGGTCTGCGGCCCCCAAAAATGATGCCTTCGATGGGAACGCCTTCGGGAGACTCCCAGGCAGGATCCATGATGGGGCACTGCCTGGCTGGGGAGCAGAACCTGGAGTTGGGGTGAGCACAAGGTTCTCCTGCACAGGAACACGAGAGAAAGGCCATGATGGCAGAATTAACTCGAATGTATTAATTCATGTCAAAGAAAGCCAAGAGAGGGGCACGGTGAGGCCTGGGTACCGTTGTCTGGGCTCCAATCCTTGTTCTTCCAGGAGGTCACTGTAACGCCAGCTGGCAGGGGCTCATCGATGCCTTCCCAGTAAACTCCTCCATCACTGGTTTCTGCCACATTGGTAAAGATGGTGTTCTTGAATATGGTTTTGATGGCATTGGGGTTTGTTTTGACTGAGGTTCCAGGGGCAACACCAAAAAAGCCATTTTCAGGATTGATTGCCCTTAAGTTGCCTGGAAGTTAAATGACAAAATATAAGCAAATCAAACTGATTTAATTCTATCCAGAAGTTTGCAGCATGTCTTAGTGCACCTACAGCAACCTGTAAAACATTCCAATTGAATTTCCATACCTTGTTCATCAAATTTCATCCAGGCAATATCATCACCCACGCACTCAATTTTCCATCCTGGCAGGCTTGGGTTCATCATGGCCAAGTTAGTTTTTCCACATGCACTAGGGAATGCTGCAGCAAAGTACTTCTTTTTACCTTCTGGATTGGTAATTCCCAGGATCTATTGAAAAATTAATGCAGCTGTTAAACACAGTCTTTTCTTCTTGCACTTTTCGTTTTGGAGATTGTCTCTTAGCAAGTGGAAATGATAAAATATTTAATTATGCACATTTTTTTCCTACAGAAGAATCACCACATAATGTTGTTGACAAATAAACTGTATTTTTTAGATGAGAGAGTCAACTCTTCTAGCCATTAGAATATCTGTGAGAAATTCTTATAATTGTTTAAAATGCTAAGTCTGTTTATAATAAACATTTATTTTTATTTTGCTGATTAAAGACCATATACATCTGTGTTTCTCTGTCAGGACAGAAGAAAACCAGGGAATATTATTTTGGCTGCACAAGTGGAGTGAAGGGAAAACAATTTGTGCATGAATACTTCTGCTCTTCTCAAAGACCACAGATTTTTTTTACGACTGTTCTCTTACGCACTTTGAAATTCTTTTTTTCAGTGGTATTTTATGGTGGTAGAATGTTTAAAGGACAAGGTTACACAGCAGAACTCCCTTATAAAATCTGATATTTGCAGGTTTTTGAGTGGATAAACCTGTTTATAATTTGGTCCAGTGATGATGTTCAGGCTCTGCTCAAGTACATGGACCTGCCTTCAAGAAGTTACTCTCAGAAGTTCCAAATCTTGTTTTATGCCATCACAGACCCTACTTTAAATGTTTAGTACTTTTCCTTGCAAGTTTTCTCTTCCTCAAGAGCCTGGCACGTGACAGATTGCTATCTACAGTTACAGGACCATCCATATGAGACTAATTTCATTGATGGCCAGGCGAGTGATGGATTTATGTGCCTCTAATTTGGGGTTTAACGGCGGCTCGAACACACAAAATTTAACAGCTCTTACCAGCATGTGCTCTGCCAGCCAGCCCTCCTCTTTGGCCAGTCTGCTGGCAATCCTGAGAGCAAAGCATTTCTTCCCCAGCAAGGAGTTTCCTCCGTAGCCGCTGCCAAAGGAAATGATCTCCCTGCGATCCGGGAGATGAGCAATCAGCGTCAGCTCCGGGTTGCACGGCCAGTTGTTGATTAATGGCTCTGCAGAACAGAATGTTGTACTCATGAATACAGCAATTTCCATGCTTGATCACGCTGTTGTTTCATCAGCATCGTGCCTCTGACAGCAGCAGATGCTTCAAGGAAATCCCTGGTAAGTACTAGGGATAATAATCTCCTTTCCATCAAACTCTTGTTGGGCTTTGATTCCTTTAACTGAGTTTTGATCCTAGTGCTGTTACAGAACCACCCTGGTCTTCTGTGGTGAGGGTGTCCC
Organism: Sialia sialis; assembly: GCA_009812075.1. Taxonomy (NCBI): domain Eukaryota; kingdom Metazoa; phylum Chordata; class Aves; order Passeriformes; family Turdidae; genus Sialia; species Sialia sialis. Next base: position 4,676,588 of record VRYO01001272.1, read on the forward strand.
ATCAACTGCAAAACACAGCCCTGGGAATTTCCAGGGGTTTTAATGGCTCCAGGGGTTTTTAATGGCTCTTACCTTTCAGTGGCAGAGGGCATCCAACCGAGTGAAGGCATTTTACAAACTCCCCATTGCCCAGGGCTTTCAAAACATCTGTTCCTATCCGTGTCATGATCCTCATGCTGGCCACCACATAGGGTGAATCCGTCAGCTCGATGCCAATCTTGGACAAAGGTGACCCAATAGGGCCCATGCTGAAGGGGATGACATACATTGTACGTCCTGGAAAACAGGGAGGAGCAAGATGTGGCCAAGAGCAGAACAAGGAACTTTTGAAGTACCTTATTAAACCTTTGTAAACATGGAGGTTGTTTCTCAGTCCTTTAAAAGCTGTTTGTCATGTGAGAGCTCCTGATGGTGTTTAAAGAGCTGCAGATTTCTGTTTGTCTAATTGTGTAGCAAGAAGTTTTATCTTGAATGCTGAAAGCAGCAGTTCAGACAGATTGTCTGGCCAGGAGTAAGTGGGAGTGAAGGCCAAGTTCTCTGTTAGAGCAAATCCCTGAATCTGAAATTATTGCTGTGGATGGGGGTTCCTTCACTCTCATCTCACTTCCTCTCTGCTCCTCAGCTGCTGTGTGACTTCCTGGACCAAGTCACACGAATTTTTGTACTTTGCCACTCTTTAGAAAAACAAGGGTGCTGGAAAGAGACTGAGGACTGTCCTTACTTGGGTATTTGGGTCTATGGTAAAGATCTGCATGAAACCTGTGAAGCCACAATTGGGGGTATAAAGCTAAATCTCAGCTCAAATGGTTCTTTAAAGATTACACTAACTTGCAACAGTGTAAGTGTCTCAGCAATGCTGAAATTTCAGTGTCAATCATCTTTTTCTTGCCTACCTTGCATGCAGCCTGGGAACCTGGTGTTGAAGGCTTTCTCAAAATCTTCCTCAGACATCCAGCGCCCCAGCTGGCTTGTTCCAGTTTTAGGTATTGGAGTGGTATCTCTCTGCTCCTGAGTGATGATGACAGTTTTGCTCTCAATTCTTGCCACATCTCTTGGATCAGTGAGAGCCAACCAGCTGCATTTCACCAAAAACCAGGAAATTAGACTTTAATTATCAATACAGCATTCTTACTCTTCTGTGGGTCAACTTTAGCACAAAAGGTTACTAAAACTGTGCTTTGTAAGGCAAAAATTAGTGACAAGGCAGTATAACAGATAATCTCAAAAATCAGTCAGATACATTCCCTCATACAAATTGTTTTAAGACTTTCCAGTAATGATAAGTTAAATGGCCTAGGAAATTCTTGTTACATGTTAATACTCCTTTGCCTCTTATCTCAGCCTTATTGTCTGCTGCTAACTTTCAAGGAAAAGTTAATTTTGTTTAATTCTCAGTCTCATCGGTGTGAAGTTGTTTTGTATGGGGACCACAAAATGATGCCTCAAGCCGAGTGGATGCCAAGGAAAGTAGTTTAAGTGTTGGTATAAGTGCCAGAGAGATCAGAACCCAGTTTAGTGGATTGGCACAGTCCCTTAAGTTGGAGGCATCACAAAGGAAATACTGAGTAAAAGCATGATCACTTAAAGTGAAGAAGTTTATTAAAGGGGATTTTTTTTCCTCTCTAAGGAATTTTTTGCCATCTATTTACAATAGAGGGGATTGTTTTACATTTTCACCTTTGTGCATGGAAATTTTCCACGAGTATAAAAATGTTCTAGTTGGGCTGTCATAACCATCATCACTGCAGCTAAGCATATAATTAACAATGAATAATTTATCTGGTGAATCTTGCCCTTTTCTCTCCCAAATAGTCTGCAAACAGATTGCCAAATTCCTGCACTTTAGTTATTCAAAAGTCTTTGCAGATTTCTCCCATGAAGATCTCGTGGTTGGCACGTAATTCTTGAGTATGCACTTGTTGTTAATATTCTCCTTTCATGTTCAGTTAGTTGGGAGAAATTAGGAAATATTTGAAAAAACTATTTGCAGAATACATTAGAGTCGAAGCTCATCGGCATGATATGAATAACGCCTGTACTGAATAATATTTGAACACCCACAGACCTATTTGAATGCCACAAAAAAGTATCTGATGAATAAAGTAATTGGCTAAAATAGTAGAATTCTTCAAAAGAAGATTTGCTCAATAATATTTAGCCATTGCTAATGATAAGTTGAGTAAGTCTCATGGCATTATATCAGTTCCCTGATGTAACTAATCAATAGAGAAAAAGTTGATAATCCAGTTGAGTAATATGCTTTACGCTAATTTTTATAGGGAAAAGTGTACTTTTCCTGAGTATTTCACCTATGTAAGCTAAAGTTCCAAAATGTTCATAGAAAGCAAATATTGGAGACTTGTAATTTTAAGTATATAGGATAGAAAATGAATTTTGCAATTCTGAGATGATTCTTGACTTCATTTAGGTTACTCACCAGTTCTCATACTTGTTCAGCTTCTTGATCATGCCTTGTTCTACCATGATGTCCAGGAGTTTTTTGTTCTCTTCCTCCGAGCCATCGCAGATGTGAATGCACTCAGGCTGGCACAGCTTGGCATTGGTTTCGATGAAATCCCTTGCTTCTGGAGACAGACTCTCCAAATCCCCCTGCACAACCTTGGGCATGACGTTCATCTCGGCTTTCAACTGTGGGGGCATTATTGAAGCTGTTGTGGATCTTGTGGATGGCTATAAATCAAATAGATTAGGTGAGATAGCGTAATTTACATTCTAACCAGCATCACAAAGCCCAATGTGCAACACAAAGAATTTGCAGTGGACTTGATTATGTACTGCTTTAAAATCAAGGCAGGGAATTTGGATCACTGATAATTTCAAGGTGGGAAAAATAGAAGCCATTCTACTAATTTAAAGTTGAAAAATCAGAAGCCGTTCTACTTACTGTCTATGTAAGGTAGAGCTGGATGCTGGAGAGGGTTTTGCTCTTCCTTTCAGTTGAGCCCTGGAGCTCTCTTGCAATTGCTGTTTTCCAAGGATGCACCTCCTTCCTTAAATATTCTTCATGGTAGTGTCCATCCCACCAATTGAGGTGAGGGAGGGCTTGTCCTTTACATCAGCACTGGATGTGTCTTGGGACAGTGCCACTGACATTGTCATCATGCAGAGTTGTCAACAAAGCTGCCCTGGCGGGGTAATCATTTAACAGGCTTGATTAATGAATGCTGAAAGCGGAGGTTCTTAGCCCCTGGGTTTGGTGTTTTGAAGCAGTTACAAAATCTATCAGTTTAACCAAACTTTGATCCAATTTGGCTTTGAAATCAAAAACGTCATAACTTCTCGGTGTGTGGGAAAGGTTGAGTACAAAGAGTTTCTGGAACGTGGAACACAGAGGTCATGCACAGAATCAAAGTGCAGTTGGCACATTTTGTAGGCAGATGGTCACTAGTTGGCTGTGAAGTGGAGGCTCGTCCAAGGAGTGTTTACTCACCTTGGGAACACTGCCTGATCCGGGTATAAAGTTCAGCACTGAGCACTGACAGGCCTGAATAACCATGATATACACAAGGCCCACAGTTCTTATTTTTGTCTATGTGGTTCTAAAATAACCCCAAGCAATATAAATCTTAGTGTTTGGGTTCCTTCAGTGTAGGCAAGGAAGTGTTTGCTTCTGGCTTGTTTTAGGCTCTTGCAAACTAAACATTTATTTTCTATTGCTGCAACCTCAGAAGAGGCAGAGTAGCAAGTGTCTCAATAATTAACCCTCCTCTTTCAAATATTACGTTTTATTTTCCTGGGAGTTCTATGGGGCGGAGGGGTCATAAAATATTAACCCATCCTTGAATTATTACTCAGAGTGAAAGCACAGAGCTGCTCAGCACTGGGGCTGCAGGCTGCTGTTCTGTGGGTGAAATGCACTGTGTGCATGTGGACACAGACTAGAGTCTTTATCTGTGTCACTTGTGGCAGTACCTGATATCAACAGCCACTACTACTCTTATAATTTTGAGTCTTATCTCAGTGTGATAGCAAACACTTGGGTGTGATCTCAGACGCTTTGAGCTCTTGTCTTTGTTTCTGCAGGCCTGTCTTTAGCTTCCCCTATTCCATTTTAGACCATTGTGACCATAAAGACAGGTGGTCTTCATGTCTATTTGTCCATGCAGTCTGTGTGTGTGAGACTGAAGTATTTCAGACAAACAGAACCCTGCTGCCATTTCCTCTCTCTCTGTTTATACCCAGTCTTAGCAAAGCATCTGGAGCCTGGGTAAGGTAATGCTATTGTGCCAGCTTGTGACTTTTTTGTACTGATGGGGCATTTCCCATGGTTGTCATTGGTAGTTTGCAGAGCAGGAAATCTGGGATTCCCAGCTAAGTTTCAGGGAGTTCCACAAAGCAACAAAATCGATTTATCTTGTGTAAAGGGTGTTCAGGACCCAGCTGTTGCTCAGGCTTGTGAGGCAGTTGGATGTTCCCAGCAAGTTCTTGCAAACCCCAAAAAGCCAGGCTGGCAGAGCAGCAGGGATCAGGACTGCAGCTCACCTTCCCACCCTGCAAGTATAAAATACTGCAGCTCCCACTGCAGGAACAGCCCCTGGGACTGTACTCTCTATCTCCCCTGCAAAGCCTTTTATAATGTTTTGTAAATAAGGGAAGAAAACAGTGAGGTAACGGGGCTGTCCTTGATGCATGGCAAGGCCAAACATTCCTGAAAAGGAAAACAAAAATCTGGTGGGATAAGAGGTGCTAAAGACTACTCCTGATAGGGCTGTGATGTAAGCAAAGATAAAATCCAAAACCAATTTAATAATGGCAAAGCTGGTGTTTGTCTTCAGAGTCCCCATACTGTATTGCTGGTGGAGCTGATCAGAAATATTTGCCTTTTAAAACACGTCATAAAGTACCTTCATTAAAAATAAAATGGAGCATAATCTTTAGTAATTTTAAATAGAACCCTTTTCCAGAGAAGTGCAAAAATACTGAGTGCTTTTTGCTCACCAGGTAAATCAGTGTTCATAGAAATAACAGAGTAAGCCAGAAATGCTCAGTTGTCAGGAAGACAGTAGGCCAGGAAATGATCATATTGCAGCACAAGTAAAATCAGAATAAAAGCTTACATACAACAGTGTAACACAGCAGAATCAGTCCTAGTGTCTCTAGGTTTTGAAAGGAGGAAAAAAATTCCCAAACCCAGAGCATTAATTTCTGCCAATTAAATTACAGTCAGGCAGGTGTTGTGCAAATTTTCTAACACTGCAATCCTAACCTCCCACAATCTTGCTATACAAACTGTGGGCTTCTCTTGAGAAGATACTAAATATGCCAAATTGGTGGCACTGTGTTATGAACATATGTCCATTAAAAATCACATTAAGGATTCCAAATGTTTTTCATTTGTGATGGCAGCAGGGCTCGAGTACAGATGCCCACTGGGAATTCTAGACACTTCAGCATCAAATTACTTGTATTTAGGTAACACCTCCCATCAGAGGATCTCAAAGCATATCACAAACACGCAGTAAGCCTCAAGCCCCTATATAGAACACACATAGTATTTGGTGCAATGAAATAACTGGAGCATATGCAAATCAAGGCCAGGATTTTTTTTTTTTCAAGAACCTTCTCATTTAGAGATTCAGCTTTCAGACAGCCAACAGAAGGCATTAAAGGTTTTATGCGAAGATAGTGAATTCTCATAACACCCACTGTCTCCCACACAGAAACCCAGATGTAGCACTTCCAATGGCTCAGTGACAGTGGTCTTGAGGTGTTCACCCAGTACCAGTGGGTGCTGCTGTCTGGATTCAGTTTCTGGAAGATTTCATGAATGGCAAAGATGGGATGTGGCATGGAGAAATATGAAAAAAGAGTTGTCTTGAGTGTAAAGTTTATTTTCCATTTAAATGAGAAACCTTTTTTAGTAGTAACTGCATTATAATGTTCATCTAATAGCTGATATAATTTTTTCTGATTGAACTTTTTTTGGCACTTTTTCTCTGTGCTTCTTGACACTTGAATGTGATGCTTATCAGGTGCCTTCTTGGAAGCTGTCAAATAATTTAAACGTGTGTGAATCTGACATTTCAAGATGATTGTGTTCAACAAGTGCCTTGAAAGGAGGGGTTTTAGGATGTTTGCTTTGATGGACACTTTTCAGGTTGTTCAAAACAGAAGTTTTTGAACACCTCAGGTTTTACAGACTTTCTAGAACTCAATAAATGTAAAGGTTTTTAGATGCTCAGAAAAAGTGTCATTAGAAAGCTTAACTCATCACTACAAACCAGAGTGCAACAAAGCACTCTCAGTGAGATCTGAAAGTTGTTAATGGCATGTAATAATACTCAGAAATCCTACTTCTCTCCCATTGCTAATTCTCCTACATATTGTCACCTGCAAAGAGTTTGTCACTTGGGTATTTTGCTATTAAATTGTAGGGTTTTTTAAGATTCTCTGAGCTGTTCTGCTAATGGAAGAGCACTGCCTCTGGATTGTTATTTCTGTGGTGGATGTGTGCTCTGCTGACACTGAGCACACTCCAACAGCTGCTGCCACTGAGCCCAGATCCAAGGGCAGCCCTTGTAAACTCACAGAGCAGGGCAGGGATTGTTCTCTCCATTTCCAAATGAAAACGTGAACCGTGCAAACTGCCTGCAGTTGCAAAAGAGTCAGTGAGCGAGCCAAGTGCTCGTTCCAGAGCTGGGCGATATTTCCGCCTCACAGCCCCTCTCCTTGCAAGGCAGTTCTTCATCACTAACCCATCTGCAGGACTCTGCCACACGTGCTGCACACTCCTCTCCACGTGTGCTGCATAAGCTGCGAGATTGAGCCTGTGTCACTGGAGACAGAGCCTCTCTCATCACCTACCCCAGGTAGCAGCAACCCTTTGCTGCCTTTTGCCTCCCTTCCAGCCCCAATCGATACAGGGCTGGGTGGATTGCAAGATATGAGGTTCTTGGATCGCTGCAAAACGTGATGTAAGTTTTTTTGGCCTGTGTTCAAAATGCAGTGGCTTCTTCTGGTGGCGGAGGAGTGGAAAAAAATACTGGGATTTATCACGATTAGGCTGTCCAGCATTTTCAGCTTGACAACAGACGTTTCTCAAAACAAATGGAAGCAAATTTCAGCAGCCAAGAAGATGCACTGGTGCACGTTTAAGGCCTCTAAAAGAAGTCATCCACCTTTGATGTTTAGTTTAGTATCAGCTCAAGTGCTCAGTCCTGAGCAATGTTTTAGGGAAAGTCCTGGTTGTGCCACAGTACATGCCGAGGCTGACATTACACCATAGGCACACTGGTTTCTTGCTTGCTGTTCTGCTTTGACAGATAAAGTAGTTATTATTGTCATTATCGTTACTTTTTTTTTGAGCTCACTTTTACAGGCTCAGCGCTGGAGATGGGATTGAGACAGGTAATTTTAACTTTGATAAGCAGTTACTCCTCTGGAGCCATTTCTTGAGCTGTGCCTCTAATCTGGGACTCTTCCCTAAAGGAATACTGTCCTTTTTTTAAAAAAAAACAAAAACTCTGTCAAAGATCAGTGTGAATGTGTGAGCAATGGGCTCTGTAGCCACTGGTATCTGACCAGTGGCCAGGTATGTGTAAATCTGTTCACATGGGAGCTCTTCTCATCTACTGCACAAGGTCTTAGTTGTGTGGAGAGTTTGGACCCACCAAGACTTTGACTGACTTACCCTAGCCACAACAGAGTTATGATTTTTGCATGATTAGTGCAGGTTATTTTTTGCTGGACGAAGAGCAGAACCACAGCCAGGAGGAAAGAGGACAAACCATACTAACCAGAGTGAAATCCATTCAGCCACAGGTTTGTGTTTCCCTCTGCCTTCCAGCATCTGCTCTGCTCAGTCACACAAAACCCAGATGGATCCAAATCCAATTTGCAAATAAAAATGGTTACCCTTGCTGTGGTGAAATCTCTTTACCACAGTGTGTTTGCATCTGTCAAGGACGTCCTGCTGTCTTCTTGGGTAGGGAACAGACAAATCCTTGCACATGAGTTCGAGCACCTCTCGTTCAAGAATTTCTGGCTTCCTGTGGATGACTGGTGTTCTGCTAATGACCTCACTTCCTCAGGCCTAAAAAAATGACATGGAAGCACTTTTTCTATTCTAAATGTGTTTATTTTTTCTAGGATGAGACAACTCTGGCTCCCCTTGCTCCTTCCTCTTGCAGGCCGTTCATTTCTCTGCGGTGCTTTGCCTGCTGGCAGGGATGGCAGTTTGTACTTTCAGGGTTACCCAGCTCTACCTGTGCAATGGGCTTTTTCTCTTTTCTGTAAATCCTCCCACATACCTTTGTCTTCTCTCCACATTTCAGTCCCTTGTTACATGCAGTCTGACCCACTGGCCACAGCTCTGTGCATCCTTCTTGAGCTGACTCCTTTGAAGAAGGATGGCTTTAACCAGTAAGAGTGGAGGCAGACTCTGAAGGTTTAGTTTCTATTTCTTCCTCTGCTGTAGAATTCCCATTTGACTTTGAACACGTAACTACGTCCCCAAACCTTTATCAGTTCCTAGGAAGGGGGTTGGGAGGTGACAATGCCAATTTCTCTCTATCGTTATAAATTCTCCTAGTTTGGTTGATAGTTTCCAGCTAGAGGAGCTTAAAACCTAATTAGACGTGATCATTATTTCTTCTGGTTTTTGTCTGTGCCACAGACAGTCCCTGCTGGGTTCTCTCTAGGTTGCTGTAATGCAAATAGTAAGTTCTTACTTGAAATAAAAAGCATTTACTTACATATAAACTGTTTTCTCCTTCAATAGCAACACAAAAGCAGCAGCTTGGGCTGAACTGAGTTTTCTGTTTCAAGTAAGATTTGTTCTATACTTCTTCGCCAGGAAAACATCTTTAATTAATATTTCAAGCATTTTATAAAATGAAAAGCCAACCAACAGGATAGGACAGCTGACTATGCAGAAATGAAAGCCAAGCTACATCTAAAGGTCAGAAGTGCCTATGTCAAGCACTACATGCCTCTTGGTTCTTGAACCTGGCAGCTGGAGGAAAATCAACATTGCACAAAAACCAATAATCTCTGAAACGAATCCTCTGTTTACTGGAAAACTCTTATGTAAGTGTTAACAGGTCAGGTGAAATCCTACATACTGTACACGTCTGCTTAGCACCATTCTAACAGGAATAGACAACATCAGTAGATCACAATTGGGTTTTTTCAATGTAAAGGCACTTTTGTTCAGTCAATGTAAATGGTTCCTACCAGACAAATGCCACAACTATGATTATTTCTGCAAACAACACTGAGTAAAGAGATCAGGAGTTCAACTGGACCCTGGAAATCATGATGTTTTTCTTATGCTTTTAGGAAGACAGAATTCTGACTGCTATATGTGCATCTTTAACTGACTACTTGTAACTATCTCCAAATGTACTGATTCAGGATAATATATGTGCATATGAATAGTGTTTGTGTAAAGAGAAGCTTCTTACGTGTGTGCTTAAACCACTGTGTACAAATGAACAGCAACCAACTTGCATTTTCAAACAAAATAAAAGACCCCGTGCACTTGCTAACCTTGTAAAGTCCAGGTATTTGCTCTAAAAAGCACAAAGTACCTTTTTCTTTCGGGTGAAGCATAAATGCCCAGAAGATCTTAAACAAAAGATGGGTATGAATGGCAAATCAAGAGACTTTCAGTTTTTAGAGGTAGCTCTGAATGGAGTAACAACCATGATTCATAAAACCCAGGTATTCTCATCTGCTTTCTAGAACACTGCCTCATCTTGGTGTTTAAGATTACAAGGACCGTAAGATTGACTTTATTCCTTCTTACAGGTGTAGAAAAGATGTACAGCTAAGCCTGCTATACCATATTTCCATTACCAGCTCCTAATGGAGAGGCCTGGGGCTATCTGGTTGTGGACTTTAAGTGATGGTTCAGCATTGTAGCAGTGCAGAAAACAAAGATTTCAGGTATTTCTGCTGATAAATATCATGGGCTAAACCACCTGCAGTTCAGTTAAGTGATGTTAATACACAAGTTGTTAAGTATTCCCTTAAATGTTCTTGATTTCTTTAGATTTTTGAATTAAGAAGTTGATTTGGACTCAGAAAGTTTAGAGCCCTAGAAGATTTGTTATCTGAGCTGGAGAAAAGGAACCCATTGCTCTTCTGAACCTACCAACCACCTCCTTACTGCTGATTTTGCAAGGTTTAACATGGTCTTGCTGCACATCCACGTGGAAGCAGAATTTGAACTCCTCTGGGTTTGTACATCTCACTCACAGATGTATTAGGATAATCATTTAATTGTCTCCTTCTTCAGTGATCCTTTTAACTTCCAGGTTTTGGTGTCTGTTCAGCTGTGCACGAAGAGCTGTTCTCAGAACTGTTTTCCTGATTAAAGATTAACAATGCGATAAAAGAAGGAAACATGGGCATCCTTGGAGTTTGTTTCTTACATCAGCTGGGTTAAAACTTTACCATATTTTCTCACTGTGTATCTTCCCTCTGTGTTTGGCAATCAAATTCTGCACAGCTCCAGCACGTTTCCCCTGGTTTTGTCAAAACAAGAGGAAAACTTTCTGCCTTTTGAATTTTTAACTCTTCCACCCTTGCACAAACAGCAACAGAAACCTGTAATGACTAACTGAGGGGAGTTGAATTAAAAACTTTCCTTGCTGTCTGTGGGATTAAAGAGTATTCTGCAAAAACAGTGGAAGTCACTGAGGTGTAGTTAACTGTATAACCACACTAATGTCTTTTGAAATGGAAGAAGTGACATGCTTCCCAATAAACATCCTTCTTCCAAACAGACCCAGGCACGCAGCTCTGCTGTTTGCCACAAGCAGCAAATTGTGTATTAGTGGATGACAGGATTGTTTCTAAATATATCATAATGTTAGATGAAAGAATTAATAGACAAATTGCAATTATGGTTAATAATTTTTAGACCACTTCTCTGACTTGTGTCTAAGCAATCAATCATCCCTGGTACTTCCAGCTCCAATAAGCTTATGTTAAATGCTTCCCCTTTTATATATCCCACATTTGTACTCTATTAGGTCTTGGGTTTTTGTCATGCTATATAATTATAAGCATTTACAGTACGGAGTAGCATTTTAAGAACATAGAATATACTTGAAACCACCGAGTCTTTTAACTTAATAGGAGTTGCTTTTGTTCTGCTGCAAGAACCACTCATATTTAAAGAGATGATTTGTCTCCTCAAAGTCAAGATGAGTATTGGAGAGAGAGCAAAGCCTGGCTTTCCCTGTGCCTTAGGCACAACCCCAATTTAGCTGATCCTCCATGAGCAGCACAGTCCAAGCACTGTGCCCCGAGACAGCTCTGCAGCTCTGCTCACCCTCCTCTTTGCATGAGAAGTGGTAATTTATAGCCTGCCTAGACACTAGTCAATCAATACCCTCCAGCATGATTTCCATCTGGCTTTGCTGTGCTGTGCTCCCATCTTCTCTCTGCTTTGGGGATTCAGCAAGGAAACAAGTAGCACTGTATGTTCTGGTGTTCCTGGGTCTGAGGTCTGGCTGGTTTTTATATGACTGCAGCAATAGGGAGCAGAGACTCGTGTTCTTTGGGACAGGCAAGAAATCCAAGTCAGATCTGAATCCTGAGAGATGTCTGCTAAAATAAACTGTAGCTTCCATCTCCGAACCAGAGGTCTGGGGGAAAAAATAAAAAATTAATAATATTCATCTTTCCAAGTGATCAAACTGTATATTTTCTCCCGAGAATATTCCAGGCCAGCACTGAAGCACTGATTTAATTCTGAATCTGCAAGATTCAGTTGCTTAGAACAGCATCAAAAGGAACATAACTTTTTATCTCACTCATTAGTTGACGTGCTTTATTTTTTTTTAATTAAGGTTTTTGGTGGTCTCTGAAGAAATGCTCCATATTTGTGAAAGTGGGACACCAAAAGAACAAGGAACACCAGAAAATACAGCAAAAAGACTTCAGCCGTTTAGTGACAGCTTCAAGACCTCAGCAACATTTAAAGGAGCCAGATGAATTAGAAGATTGTAAAAGTATCTCCGCTTTCTCTGAAGCAGGTGATGGTGTGAAGGAGGTTATCTGGTGCTGTCATTATTAAGAGGGGCAATATCTCACTGCAAAAGAGGTGCTGAAGGTAGTGATTGTCCCTGGGGTAGCAGCAAAGGGAAGGTGTGTGTGTGTTTGCTAAGGCACACACACCGCTGACAGGTGCGGTGTGAACACGACACATACTTGGAAACAAAAGTGAGATATTGGTGGAAAGTGAAAATAGAAAACTTTCCAGATGCCAGGTGGAAAATGATATTAAAGCTGTCAAAATAAGTCACAACAAAGACTGGGTTTTCTCCTCGACTAACAGGAGTCATGTTCTGGAGAAGAATGGAGGTTTCAACTGCGAGGTGGAATGTCATAAATGATACAATTATGAGCACTGGAGGTTAAATTGGAACCCATTTGTTTGGGGATTTTATGCTTTGGTCTGTTTAGTTTTTTTCTTTTTCAAGTGCACTTCAGCATTCCTGATTTATTCTACAGTTTGTGGACAGGTCAAAAATGTGTAAATAAATCCCACTGTCATTGCTTCACAAAGTTATCTATTCTGGGCCTAATTCCAAGCCCTGTTAAATTGATGGCAATCCTTCCATTGGCATTGGAGGACTGCAGCTAAAAACCTGTGATGGAGGTGGAAAGCATCACCAGAGAGGATGGATAAACAGCCTCTGCAGTCATCCAAAGTGAGTTTCTGAAATACAGCAAGGAAAGCAAACCTTGAACTGCCTTCAAGGTCAAATGTACTTTATGTATATGGTGATGGAGCTCCACCTAACACACATTAAACATTTTAAATATTATAAAAGACATTATTCAGATCTAAGATAGACAATCTGCACAGATAACTCAGTATTTTACTTCTTAAAAAGTCAGCTGCAGTGTTTATACTTGGGTGGAAAACCTCAGATCAGAACAAAGTTTGCTGTGTTTCCTTAGTGCAGCCAAGGAAATTTACTCTGCTGATTGAGGATTTTACTTGTCCATGTATTCACTTTCATGCACTGCTAGATTCTTATCAGCAATTTATTTGCAATTTATCTGCAATTTTGTGACTGAATTTTGTTTCTTTGTGTCACGTTACTTTAGCACAAGAAAATGTGCCCACATTAAATTCCTTATGCTCCCCTTGAAATACTCCTAACAAACAATAATTCATTTTGAACATTTACCCCCCAAAGTATAATTATGATTTAAAATATAAAACAGCTCTCTATTCTTCTTGTGATAGACTTTTCATGCAGGCTGTTGATGTGTTAGAAAGAGCCAGACTCCCATAGGAGTGGGTAGAAGCTTGATTGCAGCTAGAGATAGACAATGCAGCAGCAGCAGTAACTGGAGACTGCACACACAACACGCCAAAATGGCCATTATGGAGCTGTTAACCTCTGGTGTGTCAAAACTCACTCAGAAACTGGTTGAATTCCTAGACTGCTGATCCAAGTGGTTCCTTTAAATTCAGCAAAAAATGAACTGAAGGGCTATTCTGTGTTTGAACTGTAAATCCTTGGAAATACCAGTTAATAATGGCAGACCTTTGCTATAGCTGCATGCATGGTGCTGATATTAATAATGCAGGAGTGCGAGGCAGGACAGCTCTTAGAAGTTGATGACTGCTGAAGTGCAGAAAACCTCATTAAAATAACCTAAAGGATGGTCTATTATTCTAAGAGCTTTTTTTTTTCCTACAGCACCCTTCAACTATCATGATTGCACGGTATATGGAGCAACTTGAAAAGATTTAGAAAATGTGTGAGAAGTAAAATCTCTGGCCATAGTTACTGGCAGCCTAATTATGTGAATATATTGTGAACTCGGCATCCTGTTCTTTAGTTTTGAGAGCCCGTGGATTCGTGGATGATGAATAATGTGGTGTCTAACCAAAATATCAGCACTAAATTGCTGGAATAGATATTCAGCCTTAAATAATTGCTTTGGATTTATGTTGATTCCAAGCAGTAGAAAAGGTATGACTAACTTGCAGTTGTTAAATGTAAACATGTTGTATTATTTTTGCATTTAGGATTTTACAGAACTGTGGATAGGAGTGGTTGTTGTGAAGGGATTTTCAGTAGATGTCTCTGAAGATGAAGTCAAATAACCCCACCTCATCTGAGGGTATCTCTCAAAGGCCAGTGGTGTGGGCTGCTGTTTGTGCTAAACATATTTCACAAATGCCAGTTTTACTGGGTTACTTCCACAGACAAGGAAATCTACCACTTGGTTTGGGGCTTTGATTGGTGTTTGGTAATTCAGTTTAACAGGGTAACACACTGGGCTGCAGTCCCTGTGCAATGTACTGTACCCTGCAATGCACCAAGCTAATATTTAGAGGTAAAGCTCCAAATCTACCCTCTGCACTGGCATATAATAGAGTATTCAAAGTAAGTGGGTTTTATAAAATGTTTGATGGCTGAAAATTACTAGTCTAGAAGGGTACACAAGATTAAATGTTAAGTCACTCAAACTGTGCAAGTTTACCTCAAAGACATTTTCACAATGTCTTTGGAGAAGTCTTTCAGCTTGTTCTCACTGAATACCCAATCCTGGCCTGAGGTACAGTGCAACGATGCTTACACATCGCTCCACTGCCTCTGCAAAGCCACTTGAGCCAATTTTGTACAACACTTCTGTGGCGGCAGCGTCAGGTGGCCCTTCAGTGACAATCCAGCGCTGGGCTCACGGCTGGAGGCTTTCCGTTGCAGAAACGTGGCAAGTGCTTTCCCAAGTGCAGAAACCAATTGAGCTCAGCCCCATGGTCTCCAGCCAAGTGGGAGCAGAAGGTTAAGGGTCTATAATTAAAGCTGAGAGTTCTTCATCTTTGTTCAGAGGATGAGAAAACGGCAGCTGCTCTGACAGGACTGGGGGACCAAGGAGCTCTGGCCACCAGGAGCATTGGGAGGGAAACCTCTGCAGGTTTGGGGCTTCATGTTTTGTAGGGATTTAATAGGTGAGAAGCAATTATTTCCCAAAAGCTGCTACCCATGAGTGGGCTCCCACTCCAGCCAGAGCTGTAGGAGCAGCACGGGGAGGCAGAGGGTGGCCATGCCGAGGTTCACGGCAAGCACTGAGCCCCTTCCCTGCCACCTTCCCTTGAGGGACATCCCAGGCACAATGGTCCTGGCCCTCCTGGCCCAACAGCCCATGGGGACCCAGCTCCCCATGGTGGAACGGCCCACAGTGGCCATGAGGGGCGTTGGGCCGGGGCAGGCCTGGGCAAGGAGGGCTGAGGGCTGGTCCTGAATGCCCATAGTTTGCCCTCGTTTAACCTCAAACAGGATCTCCCAGCACAGTGTGGGGGCTTTAGGGCTGCACGACAACCAAGGGCTGCAGCAGAAAGGGTGGCGAGGCCAGGCTGAGAGCGCGGTGTGGACAAGTTCTTGAGGAGGATGAAGAAGGCCAAGGCTACACTCAGTGTGTGTAAAGGGGAACCTGCAGGACCCTGCCTGTTCTCCTGAGGAGGGTGAAGAAGGACAAGGCTACACTCAGTGTGTGTAAAGGGGAGCAGGACGAGGACGGAACCTGCAAGGCTCTGCTCTGTTCTCCTGAGGAAGGTGAAGAAAGCCAAGTCTACAATCATTGTGTGTAAAGAGGAACGGGACAAGGACGGAACCCGCAGGGCCCTGCTCTGTTCTCCTGAGGAAGGTGAAGAAAGCCAAGCCCATACTCAGTGTGTTTAAAGAGGAGTGGGACAAGGATGGAAACTGCTCTGTTCTCCTGAGGAAGGTGAAGAAGGACAAGGCTACACTCGGTGTGTGTGAAAGGGAACGGGACAAGGATGGAACCCGCAGGGCCCTGCCCTGTGTCCTGAGGAGGGTGAAGAAGGTCAAGCCTACATTTGGTGTGTGTAAAGAGGAGTGGGACAAGGACAGAACCCACAGGGCCCTGCTGTGTTCTGCTGAGTAGGGTGAAGAAAGCCAAGCCTACACACGGTGTGTGTGAAAGGGAAGGGGACAAGGACGGAACCCGCAGGGCCCCGCTGCCCTGGCCCGGCCGGTGGCGCTGCCGGGGCCAGGCCAGGCCGTGCTGCCCCCGAGCATGGCCCTGAGCCTGCGGGAGGGCATCTGCGTGTTCTATGACTTGGAGCTGGCACAAATCCATCTTTTGCAAGAAGAAGGGCAAGAAAAGAGTGCAGAGAGCAAGGTGACAGAGAAACCACCAGACACGCTCCTGATGGAGGTAAAAGTTCTGGATAAGGTGAAATTAGAGATATGGTGTTCCCTGTTAGCTTCAACTCTCACACCCATTCTGACTCAAGCAACAGTATTATTTATTCAGATTTGTTTGGCTTACGTATCCAGTCGCCTGTACATTATTATATACATAATTACATCTCTTTTTAAAAAGACAAGCAAGAAGTTTAGACTTTCTAGATGCAGAGAATATTCAGAATTGAAAGAGACCCAGATTATCAAGATGATATTGAGATTATATTTAACTGTTGAAATTCAGACAAGTTTTGAATTTAGTTCGCCAGTTTGGTACTGTTTGTTTTGATTGCCCCTATCTCTGAAGTAGCACTACAGAATTTCCCTTTTTCTCCTTAAGTCAATTAGTTCAATCCTACTGAAATCCATATTGAAATGAAATTTTAAATGTTTTCTTTAAAAAATAAATATATGGGTTTCTGTATTCGCAGTGCTGCAATCTTAAAATGATGCTCTGAAATTTTATATAAGATTTTGAAGAGGAAGGGCACAATTCTAGTAATTATTCTTAATTGTAGCTAACCAGTTAGGCTGTTGTATGCTAAATGCAAATTTTTTGTTGCAGTTTTGTCCATCACATGTAAGACTGAAAATCAGAACGAATTGGAGGCTTGAATTTTGTTGACTGCTCAGTTGATTTGCCACTAGCGACTGCCTTTAATTGAGAAAGTTGTAAAACATATTCTTTTTTGAAATAGATTGACAGAGATAATGATGCCATTGCATTTGAAAATAACATCCAGCAACTGAGCCCATCTGAAGAGGGGGAAGGAAAGGAAGTTTTTTCCACTGTTGGGGAAACAAAGAGTCAGAGCTGCAAAGGGGGTGATGATTTGCCAGACTTATTCGATG
Organism: Sialia sialis; assembly: GCA_009812075.1. NCBI lineage: Eukaryota > Metazoa > Chordata > Aves > Passeriformes > Turdidae > Sialia > Sialia sialis. The sequence continues at coordinate 4,693,648 of VRYO01001272.1, forward strand.
AAAGTAAAGAGCAGGAATATCCAACTGCATCAGAACAAACAGTTGTAAGAAACCTCAAGAATCTAAAATTTGAGGCTTGTGCTGCACATCAAGAAAAAGGTAAAAAGTTGATAATGTTTGTAGTTAATTTTTAGATAAGTCATGTTAAGTAAGATTTTGAACTGAGGTTGAAGTTTTACATTAAATACTCATGGTGGTAATTTTAAAGTTTAGATTAGGTTAAGTGTGAAGATTCCATGGAAAGTTGGAAGAAGAAATAATACCTTCAGCTCTAAATTCTTGAAGATCTTGTTCAGGCTGATGTCATCTGCCTTGTGTTCAGGAGAGACATTTTGGATGGCATTTAGAAATTAATGGTCTTTTGAACAGTGTGTGGTATTTGAAGCCTCCAGGGAGATTTCAAAGTTAATATTGTATAAGTGCCTGTGAATAAACCTAGTAATTTATTTAGTGCCTTGATTCACTCATTCAGCTTCAAAATGTGCTTATTTAAGGGTCTGTGGTTGAGCTTAGAATGGTTCCACACTGCCAATGGAGGTCGGTGGGCAATTATCAACCAATACCTGTCAGCAAAGCCTTTCCCAGAACCTAAATGAGAGTAACAGAAAATGGCTGATTTAAGATGTTAGAAACCTAAAAGTATGTTACAGAAGTTAAGGACTGACTCAGAAGAGAACAGATAAGCATCTGTTTCCCTAGAAACTGTGTGTGTACTGTAAAAATTGGATGACATCAATGATGTTGAGTCTGTAAATGTGTGTTGTATCTGGAAGTTAAGGTATCTTAGCTGATGTTCTCTATGGATGCTGTACAAATTGTTCATGTCCTCTGTTTTAGTTACAGCCTATTTTATAGGAAGCACATTTGAGCAGTTTTAACAAAGCTAACAATGTTTCTTTGTGTGGGCATGAATCCACAATGAATAAATGACAATAAAGTGGTTTTGTTTGCTGTTACTGAAGTGAAGTGTTATCTGCACATCTCTGTGTGGTATAAAGCATTGTATAAAATGCATTTTGGTCTCAGCATGAAAATCATTACAGAGAGCACACTTGGGAGTTGAGACAACTGTTCTGGAAAGACTCTTCAAATGTGACGTATTTGCCATTTCACAGTTTCAAATCTTCTTCATAACCGAAAGTGTTGCACATTTAATCTTAACTTGTTACTCTCAAAAGAAATTCATTACTCTCTGACTTCTCTGAAGAACTGATTTTTTCCTCTCGAATACAACCAGTAATTTTAAAAAGGCTTTCACATCATGATTTTTTTATATGCACTTTGCAGATTCAGGAGCACCAGGAAGCTGGGAATAGCGTAACCTGCCATTTCCAAATTTTTGCATAATCTTACTTAGTGCTAATTGCACAGTTGTTGTCAAGAAGTTTGTTGCACAGGTTGTAAGTCTTAATGATGTTATTGAGAGAGGAAATCTCGTCTTGTCTTGGAGGTGAGAGCAATGGTAGCAGTTGGGTTTCCTGGGATTGGATTCTAAACTGTATCACTAACAAATAACTCAATTTTGGGGGCAAATCATTTAAGTCTTAGTGAATCCTTCGATGTAGAAGTTTGAAGTAGTTTTACCCAGACTGGAGGGGCTCTCTAGAAATTGGTACCATCTTTTGAAAAAGTGAACTCATTATTTTGTGTCATCTACAGCATAAATGTGTCTTTGTTCCAGCAGGAGAAGAGCAAGGTTTCAGCTGTTTTTTCTGCACTTTCACCTCAGTCAAGTTATCAAGTCTCAGGCGTCATTTGAAAACCCATTCAGATGAGAAACGCCACGTGTGTCACCTCTGCCCCAAGGCCTTCCGTACTGCAACTCTGCTGCATAACCATGTGAACACACACACAGGTACCTCATGCTTGAAAATTCTTCATATCATATGCTCTCTTCAAAACTGAATTAACAGGCAAGTGGCTTTGCCTTAGAGCTGTGTTCAGTGATCATTTTATGCTCAGAAATTGCTCCGATTTTCTGTGGCATTGCACAACAAAAAGACAGGGTCTGCAGTCAGGAATTCTCTATGTGTGTATCTGCTTATTTTGTTAAGTACCATCCTGACAGTTCTTGTCAGCTGAACAGTGACTTCAGCTGTGCTCCATTCCTACATGCAGAATAGAATTTTCTGTGATGTTTTCATTTTGCTATATAAACATATGGAGCAAAGTGATAAATTGTGTTTAGAATAAACTTTTTGTGTGCATATATGTGGAAGAAGTTCTTTCCTGGGAGGATGGTGAGGCTCTGGCACAGGCTGCCCAGAGAAGCTGTGGCTGCCCCATCCCTGGAAGTGACAAAACCAGGTTGACCAAGGCTTGGAGCAACCTGGGATTAATGAAAGGTGTCTTGACCCTATCAGGGGGTGGAACAAAATGAGCTTTAAGGTCCTTTCCAACCCAAATAATTCTATGATTTACTGTATGTAAAAAATCAGAATATCAGAAAAGATTCTATTAAAAATGTTGGTTTAAGGCAGACAAATCACATTGCTGTGGTGTTGAACAACAGTCTCATGGTGTGTTGTTGCAGGGAACAAACCCCATAAATGCAGCGAGTGTGACACAGCCTTTGTGACCCGAGGGGAGCTTTCACGACACAGGAGGTACAAACACACTCTGGAGAAGCCTTTCAAGTGCACAATATGTGAATACTCCAGTGTAGAAGTAAGTTCAGCCTCACTGAATCTTTTGGGAGGGTGTGAAGGATTTCACATGCCAAGATTTCAATGTACATACAGTTTTTGTCCAGATTTTTAACCATGAGAAGTCCAAGATCCACTGACGACCTCAGACACACTGATGGATTGTGTTTATCTGTTATGTTACTGCAAGGTGGCTGATGGCTACAACTTTGTGGTGCTATGCATTTCATTTCATTTCATTTCATTTCATTTCATTTCATTTCATTTCATTTCTGTCCACATCTTTTCATCCCATCATCCTGCAAAGAAGGAACAAGTAACCTGAATTCCTGGAACTCTTACTTTGTCCATGTAGTATTTGCAAATGTGTTGCTCCAAATTAATACTCATACAATTATTTAGGGCGTTTTTTACTAGTTGCATTGTAAGAGCTTTTTCTCTCTTGTTATGTTAAAATTGCTGCTTGACAATGTGTTTGTGTTATTTGGTCCTACAAAAACATTCTTGGTCCTCACTTACACTACATTCTGTGCATATATATATAAGCTAATACAATCTTATGTCAAAAAAGAAGAATTGTGTTTATGTACTTGATGATTTGGGATTTTTTTCCAGGACTAGAATTTTTTTCATCTAGAGCAAAATGCCTTAGAGTCTGCTTAGGGTGCACTTGGAAATTGCAACTGAATTGGGTGCACAGACTTTCAGAAATTCACCTGTGATTGAATAACTGTCACAATTTAGTGGATGTTCAATATCTGAATTTGTGCTGTGTCCAGATCTAAAGCTGTAAGCAATCCTGAACTTTATTTCATGCACCTTATCTTGGTAATTAGATTTTTCATAGCTTAGATCTTTAAAAACCCTGACAGGTGATATTAAATTACCCTCTTATTTCCCTTGTTTCAATAAGGAGCTATTCAGCATTCACTGCTGTTACAGAACTCTCATCCCTGGAAGCTTTACCTGAATGAGGAAAGCTAAAGGAGCTCTCCAGCACTGCCATGCAAATTATTTGACTTTTGTGTAGCAAAGGTTGGCAGTCATGTTTAATTTTATTTAAGTGAATAGTGGTGTAGATTTGAAGGAATCTAGCAGTGAATTCATTGTGTTCTTAAATGGAGGAACTGAACATTTGATAACTCCTAATAATGTACCTACAATATTTATGTGGGAGGTATCAGAAGAGCAGCATAAACAAGCAGAATTGAATTAAACTTTGTAGCTAAGATGCTTCATTGGGACTTGAAGGTGAATAGACTCTGGATAATGAGTTTGGTCTTCCATTTATTTTCCTGAGTGTTTTCAAAGAATTTTATGTTTGGTAAATCCAAGTAGCCTGATGGTAGTAGGTATTCTCTTTTTAAAATTTTATCTTTTTTGTTCTTACTATAAAACTTCATATTTTTTTAATGAGGACACTAATTATGGGAGTAAGAGAATATGGGGAAAGAGTACAGAAATGTCCTAACACCACAACAGGCTGATTGTACAGGGAAAAAAATGGATGTGAGAGCACTAATTCTGGGATTAATGCAATGTTTTAAATTGTAGTAGGTGTAGAACGTAAAATTGCTCATATTTTAATTAAATATATCTCTAATGTAGATGTTACTTTAGAAAATCTCTCATTTTTGTCTGAGGCCAGCAAGATGAGACGCCACGTTCGCTCGCACACGGGAGAACGGCCCTACCCCTGCCACCTGTGCAGCTATGCAAGCAAAGATGCCTACAAACTGAAAAGGCACATGTTAACCCACACTGGTAGGATTCTGGGGGAATAATTAAGCCCAGGGGCTCAGCTCCTCAATATTCATAGGACTAGAGCAATCACCTTCCAGCCTCAGCATCAGCCCATTTTCAATTTGTGATTCATGTTCTCCTTCAGTGTTCTGGATTTGGCAGTTGGAAGCCCAGCAGTGCTAGCAGTTAGTTTTGCTGTTCCTCCTAAACTTCTTTTCTATCAGAAAAATATTTCATTTTCTGTGGGTGAAGTTGTCACTTTTATTTCTCTATTAGTCCATTTTACGTGGAGAGGTATCGATGGGAGATTTAAAAATATCTGTTCAGAGCATGGATATTGTTGTGACCCCAGATTGCCAGCAACTGATTGGGTCAACAAAGAATTAAATTGCTTTACTATTGAAAGCAGCGTGTTCTTGTCATAGTTCTGTAACATTCAAGTCACCTCAGGGGCACTGGGTATCAATCCTATACATCAGGGTTGAAATTGGCTCAGTTATGATGTGTAATTTGTGCTCTGATTAATGTTTTAGGTTGAATCAGAATGTGACAGTGTGGTTTGAATCAAATTTTCCAAATATCTCCACTTGTCATGCATTGGTTCATATCTTGAAACGTTTGGCGCAATTAAATGGAATTAATTTTATGGGAGTGAACCATAAGAGTCCAACTGGAAGAGTTCAAGAGTGTCACCCACCACTGGCAGAGACTTCTTCCACAGAACCAGTCTGGAGCTGGTTCAAAGCTGTGCCAATTGCCAGGGTTGATGTAATTTTTAATGAATGCCACACCTGGTGTGGTTTTTTAAGAAAGAAAAGCAAGAAAATAATTTCCTAGTTTCCCTTCCCACCATTATCAATGGCTGGTGGTGTGTCACTCTCATCATGATTTACTCCTGTTGACTTTCTCTCCCTGCATATTTGAAGATAATTCTGCATTTTTGTACATGAAGTATTCAAGAAAGAATAGATGATAATTAAAATAATTCCTGATTCCTAGTTTAGAATTATATGAATGTCTTTATGCTTCAGCAGTTTGACTTGTGGACTCAGGAAAACCAAGATTTTGTTATCTGAACTTCTGGACTTGTTTGTCTTTTTGTGCACTGTCAACTAATATTAACTTTTGGTTGATCTGCAAACTGTTGCTGTTAGAATATGGATGTTGAATTCTGTGGGAATTTGAGTTTATATCAAATAAGTAGAGTTTCTGAGCACGTGTTATTTTAATTTCTTTTCAATAGGTGAAAAACGCTATGAATGTTATGTTTGCCAAGCCAGATTCACTCAAAGTGGTACCATGAAAATCCATGTGTTACAGAAGCATGGAGAAAATGTGCCAAAACACCAGTGTCCACACTGTAGTACTTTACTTTCCAGAAAAAGTGATTTGGGTGAGTTTGAAGGAAACACTGAAAATGAAATATAGAGATAAGTAGAGGTGAAATCTCTGATTTTCACAAAATTTTACCGAACATGTTATAGCTGACTTCATATTATCACAGAATATTTTAAGTGAAATGTATTTGTAGTTTTACAGGTAAGTTCCTTCTGCAAGGAGATGTGGTGACATCTTGTGGTTGATATTTTAATTTGTTTAAAATGAAAAGTAGCATATACTTAGTTTTTTCTTCTTTCTTTTTCATTTGCTTGTGACCTGTGGCACTGTGACCTGCTGTTTTTTCAGAAGAAGTTGGCAGCAATAGAGCTGACCAGTAACAACAAAACCTATACAGAATTTTAAGTTTCCAGAAATACATGAAAATGCTGCATTAAAACTGGATTTTTTTCTAAGTATTTGATGTGTTGAACGATTTCCACTGAAATCAGTAAGATTCAGGCTCATAATTGCTTGATTTCTTTGGGAAGTTACAACATCTTGCTGCAGCTTTTGTTTAATCTTAAACCAATTTTCTCTTTTACCCCTACTGCAGAGAGCATGGAAGGTCCTCTTGTATTTTCCTCTACAAGATTTGCATTACTCAGGGCTATACACAGCCCAACTCTTGTTCAAAAAGTGTGAAAATAAAAAGCTTGCCATTAAAATGAGTTGTTCTAAATAACTGTCCAGGTGTCCACCTGAGGAATTTGCATTCCTACATGGAAGAGGCAGTGAAGTGCAGGGACTGTGAGGCAGCTTTCCACGAGCGCTACGCTTTCCTGCAGCACAGGAAGACTCACAGGAACGAGAAAAGATTCAGATGTGCTCAGTGCAGCTGCACATGTAGCCAGGTATTTCAGCTCCTGGGAAAGTTCTGCTTCCTCTGGTGGTGCTGGCGAGGCACAGTTGGCTTTGGGGTTATATATGCCTTAAGAAAATAAAAACTTTTGTGACTGCAGTCCAACTAAAATAGTGAAGTGGTGCTTATTTCCAGGGTAAATGCTTCACAAATAGACAGTGACACTGAAATGCTGGAGGGATGAGTCTGTCTTCTTGATAAATCTTTTGTGCATGGACTGTTTAGAAGTGTAAAGTGAGAGCAATCACTTTCAGGGATGCTGTGATACAGAACAAAATTTAGTATTTGAGTCTGAAATGTGATTTTCAGCAGTGATGCAGAATAAATTTGGCCTGAACTGAAAAATTTATTTTAAAGAGTACTTTTAGGATAGCTAAGACCAGTTCAGCAAGGAAAGTAAGAAATTATTATGAATTTCAAAACCATATGCAATGAGAACATTTTCTCATTTTGGGTTAACTGTGCACACTTTAAAGTAAATGTGACCCTTTCCCCACATACAGATTGTACATGTAAAACTTTATTGCTTATCCAGGAACCAGAAAATGATAAATTTTATTTTATACCCACCAAATGGCAATGTTCCTTTAAAGCAGAATTTTAATATATATTCTGGAAAATTTTCAGGAGTTTTATGGAAGTTGTTAACTAAGTCAGTCTTCCATTTAGTGTTCCAGAATTTGTCTGTCAAATCATATTTGCTTTATGTGTGTTAAATTGCTTACATAGATTAATAATTGATTGATATATTTGTTCTTCATTATGCTAACAGAGTAATATGTGTAAGCATGCTGAAAATTGTGGATTGGTGAGGGCAAAAACTGCAACACCCAGAAAAGGAAGCAAACGCAAAAATAAAATCCATGAGAACCCGAAGCGTGCTAAGCCAGAAGGTAATCAGTGACTAAGTTAGAATTTAATCATGTAAATTAGAATCAAGACTAAAAGGCTAAGGCAGTGAATCTTCCCTGCTGCTTAATTACTGTTTCACAGTGAAGCTAATAATGGAAGAATACTTCAGAGCAGGATTTATTGTGTGTCAGAAATTCTTGTCATGAGTTGGGTCACTGCTCAGGTACCGTCCTGGGCTGTTCCCTGCTCCTACAATCAAACTCCCTTTTTAGTAGCACTTTCAGATGATTTTGATGGAGTAAGAGACAAGAAGGGAGATGCATTTTAGGCCTAGGTGTCCCTAAACTTCACCTTTTGGTGTGTCAGGTTGTATCTGCGCTGAGAAAACTTGATGTGGTGAGAAGAAGAAATGTTGGAGCTATTCTGAATCTAATGAATATATATCAGCAGCTGAGTTTACATTAGCATTGACACTTCTATTTTCACTGGTGAGACTGTAATGGTATGGTTAGAGAAAAGTGTCTCAGCTGCAGTGTTGATGTTTTTGCAGTAATTAGATTTTGCTGCTTATTAATGTTTTCCGACACTCAAACAATTTCTTTTTGGTATCTTGTAAATACCTTCATCTGAAAGCTTGTGTTTCTAGAGCTGTGATAATGTATCTTCAGATGTTGTTCATGCAAATATTCAGTTTATTAATTGACTCACACAAAACCTAGAAATTTCTCTGCTGTTCCAGGTTTTCCCCCAAAACTGACATTTGCAAGTATTTATATATCACTGTCCATTTTTGCACAACTTGAAGGGGCCTGTGGGATCCTCAGTGTGGCTTTGCAGATGATGATTTGTGGGACTGGAACTGTCAATGATTTGCTGTTGCTAATAATTAGAAAAAGAAAAAAAGATACATATGATCATTAAATTTCCAGTTAAAAAATGCTTAGTTTTGCTCTGATGAGAATACCAAACTCAGCAACATGGCTTGCAATGTAATACTCAACAGAAGATGTATTAATTCCCCAAGTAAAGTGCAGGATAAAAGAAGTGCTGTATTTACATACTGGCAGCATTTTCTCCACTAAATTAAATTGCATACTTGTTAAATTTATTGAAATATTTACTTGTCTTTCTGGTTAATCATCCCAATATTTATTTTTTTTTTTAAAGTTGCAGTGAAATCATTCCAAGATGACTCTACAGTGAAAAATGAACATTGTGCCAGTGAGATTGCCCCTGTTTCAGATGGGACAGAAACAGCAATGCCAAGGGAACACAGAACAGAAGCAACTCATTAAGTGGATCCTCAACATGATGGGCAAATAATGCTCAAACAGACTGATCCTCCTTGTTCCCTTGTAACTGAGCAGCTCAAAGTGTGCAACTACCTCCAGTTAGAAAGGTGGAAAAGCTGCTTGGAAGCTGTTGAAGCCCTTCTGTGCTCATATTTCTTCTTGCTGCAGCTCCTACTGTGTAACCTAAAAATACCTTTGCAAAGTGTGAAAGTTAGAGGCAACTTTCACCTGGTTTACTGCACACATGTAATAACAGAATGGGGAAAAACAGCCAATTTCAGAGTCATTTTTAAAGAATGGATGGGTTATTTCCCCTTGCATTTGTTCGTTTCCACTTTACTCACAGAAATGCAGACTGATCTGAGGTAAATTTATCCCTCAGTATCACTGAGAGCTGCCTGACTTTCAGTGTTCATACTTTGCTGAGGTGAGCACATGAAAGGCAATGATTTTTTAGTACAAAGTACATTTACTAAATCTCCTTTCTGCAAACACTGTAGTTTCTAATCGAATTCATGATGCAACAGAATGCATGACACAATTTTGTGGAAAAGCACCATTTCTTATGCCTCATACTACTGGTAATTAGAAACTAATTTTGTCTGAGTATTTCTCAGCTCAGGTATCTGGGCAGACAGAACTGTGTGACAAAAAGAGAGCAGGGTGACAGAGAAATGTGGAGAACCCCTCATTCTGGAGATGTAAAACCTTCTTTGACCTTTAGCTGACTCTTGAATGCAGGTGGGATCTGTTTTCTTTATCCTTTCTTTAACCAGCCCTGCAAATGTTCCCATCTAAGTTTGTGATCCTCCATTTAGCACCAGATCCAAACCACTCCCACGACTTTGATTTTAATTAGCTCTTCAATAAAGCCCAACTTTGTTTTTTTAGTAAAGTTCATGTTTATAGTATACTTAAAAATCAGAAAAAAATTTAACTGTCAAATTTTCTAACTTTCCTTAGGTTATAAGAACTACTAGGTTTAACTCTTAAAAATTACTAGAGTCATTACAGTAAGTGCTATTAATTTTTATGATTCATTACAATGATCACAATTACCATTTATGCACTGTTCACAAAAATTTTTTTGTCATTTATAATTAATACTTAGAAGCCTGCTCATAAAATCTTAAATACTTTTAACATATTAATCTTTAATGCTGCTATTCTTATGTTACATTTCATTATAAATAAGCACCAGCATAAATAACAGATATTAATAATATTTAAATGAAATGCTTCATCCTAATTTCAAGATGAACATGTTTGACGTCATTATGGTGTGGAATTGGACCAGTATTCAAGGGTTTGGGTTTGCACGCTGGGCAGGCTGTGGTTGCTGGTCCTGCTGTGGTCAAGGACAGAGAATTCCTGAGCTGTGCACCCCAGGTGAGCTGCAGGCTCACAGCAATTGCCACTTCAACTTTTTTTTACTTTGAACGGCCTGTTAAAAGTGAAACTTAAAGTTTTTGCCAGTTGGCTTTTTAATATAACATCTTTATCCTGTACTTAGTAATGACTGCATGGCTGTTCTAGGATAACTTCTTTAACTGAGGAGCTGTTCTGTGACCCCCAGCAGTGCCAGCAGCTGTGACTGCCACCCAGTGTCCCCAGGATCTCCGTGCTCACGGGGAGCAGATAAAGGAGGACGGTGGGATCAGCAGGAGATAATTCAGTAAATAATCCCATTTATAGAGACCACACCAAAGACCTCACCAAGACCTTCATCAATCTTCTCAGTCAAACACATGAACAGGGATTACCACTCTGGTGACAGAAACCTCCTTCAGTTTTGTGGCAAACCCTGAGAAGGCATAGAGCTTGAATTCATTGAAATTCCTCTTTGATTTTGTCCCTCCATTCCAGAGCTGTTTATAAAGTTTTATATTGATTGCTCTGTATCTGTTTTCATGCTGATAAAATTTCAGTAAGTTCATTTGCTCTTACCAATGACAGGTCTGAGGAATACTTTTGTTCATGATAACTGCTTAAATAATATTGTTACCTTTATTCTTGTTGTGCTGTTTCCATTTGTGTTACAAATTCTAAGCAGCAGATTGCTTTGTTAAAATTAATTTTAGAAGTTGTTTAAATTCCTTGATCAATTTGCTGAATATATATTGTTCATTTGAATTGTTAATAACAAAGCTGACTCATTCTGTGCTGACATCTCAAAATCAGACTGCATAGAGTGGAATGTGAATGTAGTAATAAAAGATATTTTTATCTCTGAACTTTCAAATTGTTATTTCAGTAGTTCGAAGCTATAAAAGTGTCATTTTAGAAATCAAGAAAGAATGCTTTGACCTCCTTAGGAACCATTCCTAGTGGTCGTAGGCTTTTTAACAGCAGTGATTGTTCTTCATGATTAAGAGTTTGCATAACTATGCAAATGCAAATATTTGCATCACTATTCTGATTTATATTTTATGAAGATAATTTAATTTCATTATATTACTTTTTTAGACCAGAAGATATGTATTAATATCTTTTAAAGTAATACATATTCTGAACAGATGCCAAATTTAAAACATTTAAATTTACTAATTGTGGAGGAGTTGTTAAACACACAGGAATTATTCATGTCTGAAACAGATAATACTGGAGTGTTCTGTAGCATTATGTAACAGTGTTCTGAGATAATTCAGTTATTTGGGTAAGAAGAGGAAGCTTGCATTCCGAGTTTCCTCTGCAAGCTGAATTTTTCTATGCTTTAAATAGTTAATGTGTAAGGAAATATGGTTTTGCACAGACCCAGCAGATAAAAAGCAGGGAAAGAGTAAAACCAGGCCTTTGGATAATTTCTTTTACTCTTTAGGCTCTGTAATAAAACAGACTTGACACAGGCACAGGTCCAATGATGCTAAAACGTGACGTGACACTGTGGAAGTGATGAGTCAATTAGAATGAATTGCTTCCGAAATTCCGGAGAATTGACCTCAAAATTGACCAAGACTCTGCCAAGGGGATGAGAAGAAGGAGCCGAGACTGGAATTTGGCTCTGGTGCTGCTGCAGGAATTTTGCAGGAGTTCAGGGGCACAGTTGGTCCCTGAGCGGTCATTGCGGCG
>VRYO01001272.1:4710313-4726998 GCA_009812075.1 Sialia sialis
AAATTACTCTACTTTCAGCTGGCCATCCTATTGCTTTATAGTTATTTAGTAACTAAGGTCTTGTATCTTAAAGATGCCTTTAATTTCAATCTCACTTATACTTTCCATATTCTCAGAATCATGGCAGTCTTATTTATAAGATTTTCCTGTTCCATCCTCCCCAACACTGCTGTTCCATCCTGGCAGCAGAGCAGGCAGAAGGGAGCTGCAGCTCTGCCAGGGCTGCCCCTCTGCTCTTGGCCTGCAGGAGGGCACCGTGGCTTCGGGGGTTCCTCCCTCTCACAGCAGCTGATGAGTGCAGACAATAAAAGTGCTTTCCCCATCTGGTGATGAAGACTGGCAGTCCGTAGGGGACGAGTCAAAGGTCACTGATGAGAAGATCCATCCAGATAATTGCTGTAATTGCACCCTGAGGATGCTGCTCCTCTCACAGAGCATCAGGCAGTGACTGTTGGTAAATCTATACTTGGCAGTGAACTTCATCCTGTGCCTTAAATCAAAAAAGTTCCTTCATGAGACGTAAATGGAGAAAGCTATTTTTATTTTTTTTTCTTCAACGCAATCATGTTTTCTCCTGTTGACAGGTGAATAGGAAATAGTCACATTCTGAAACAGGGAAGTAATTGTGATTTAAACATAAAATTACCATTTAGTGTTAAACCATTTGATGAATACACAAGCTGTTGTTACTTCACAACAAATATCAATAAGCAGCATGAATGAGTATCCATAATTCATAATATTTAACTTGAAAGTGCATCTTTTTTTTGCAGTGATTGATTAATTTTCCTTGAGTTTGTCCAGTGACTTCATCACAATTTAATACAAAAAGCTTTTCTGTCGGAGGGTGAACAGTAACAGGACACAAGCAGCAGCCCTGCCACAAAATTTAGCTCTTTTTCCCTCCCCTTCCCAAGGCCCAGAAATCCAAAAGCTTTGTGGTTGCATCATTGAATGAAACTAGAGAAATAACACCATGATCAATTATTCAGCACTTAGCACTTAGGACTTTATAATATGAAGAATAAGAAATATTCACTAGAGGTTGTGCTCAGTAAGAAGGAATTGAAAAGGTAGGAACTAACTCACATACGACAATCAGATTGTGTTTTTTTACCTCAAACTGAATGTTGTGTGTAACACACAACACTTCCTATTTTAATAGATTGTTTCTTTGCCCATAGGGGAATTTTTGTTTCTTTGCCCATATGGGAATTTTTCTTTTACCAGAGATGTCCAAGGGATGGGAAGCAAAATGTTTATTTTTGCAATAAGTTTGTTTTGTGTCAAAGCTGCACAAAGGATCACAATTAGCCAGGCACTGGGGGGAAGGTGAGTAAGCATCCAGCCATACACAGGAGCATTTTTGAGCAGCATTTCCACTCCCCTCTCAGGCTGTGTGTGCCCTGTCTCAGTTTTCTGTGGTTGCAGAAGCTGACAGAATGAAGAAGTGCAGCTCTGAACAAAGGCTGGTTCCTCTCTGATGCTCTCTGGGGCTGGTTTGCAGGTTCAGGCATGTTCCTTTACCGACACAAAGGCAGGGGCAGAAGAACATTTTCTGGAAGCTGCTTTAGTGGTTTTTAATCTGCTGTTATTTCCTCCTTCCTGGATTTTTCTGTGTGGACTCCAAGCAGGTGTGATAGGGAAGAACTCCCTCAGTGCAAGGATAAAAACAAAGCTTTCCTCTCCTGTTACATTTATCCAGTCAGGTTCCTTTTTTATTCTGTGAAATTGCTGGGATTTTCCCCTCTGATGAATGCTGTGCTGTCAGACACATAATGGTTTTACATCATTTACCTCTCATGCAAGTATTAATTTAAACTTTCCTTTACTATTATGAAATAAGTAGGTAGTAGCATGGTCTTGTGCCAACACAGATTAGTCCATTTATAATTAGATTAGTACAAATTGTTTATAGACTCCACTTAGCCCAGTAGAATATGCATGAAGTCTGTAAAATTGCTTTCTTTGCTGGAAATTCCTTTGAAATAACAAGTCTGGCTCAGAATAGAATTTTACATTTTTTACATTATAATCTGATACTATGGCCATTTGTTTTATGCCTTTTGCCACTTACTCATCAATGCAGAAAGAAGTATTTTGTGCCTCCCAGAGATCTTGGTACTTATTTATGATTCATTCAGTGTCTATAATTCAAATATATTCCTGAAAGTCTCCCTGAAGCCCTTGCTCGTGGGAAACCACCAGGCTTACACCAAACATATCTGTCACTACTAAAAGCTATTTGATAAGAGACTTGGGAAAAAAAATCTTCTTAAAATACAGCAGAAGAGAACTGCAAAAACCAGAGTTCTTGAGTCAACTGCTGCACAGGAGCTCTGGCAGCTATTTTTGCTGGGAGTGCTTTGGTTGGAAGACAAACATGGTCAAATTAGCTAAAATGCTGGAAGTTCAGTCAAGGATACTGCCTTAAATAGTTCACCCAGAAAAGGACAAGGCTTTCTTAGGGCAGCCCCTTCAGAATTCCAACGGCAGTTGCAATTTCTAATAAGTAAATATCAAATATAGTAAATTTCATTTATGAGAGATTATCGGAATGTTTTGAGGTCAAATTCAGCCCTCCTAACTATGAACTACTCACTCGGAAAAATATATATCTGAGATCTCACCTTGATTAATATTGTTGTTTTCCTATTCTTGGTTATATTTTTTTACCATTCATGGCTATAGGTCACATAGCTAGAGGAAAAAAAGTATGGTAACAAAATGCTAAGATTTAAAGGGAAATGTGTTCACTGTCAGCCTCCTTTTACTGTGCAGTGGTTTTCACTTCTTGCCAAATATCTGCTATTTGACCTCTCTGGGCTATGCTAATATTGACCTAATGAGCACAGCAGATTATCTTTCAAAGTAGGAATAAATTCAATATTTACTCATAAATATTTTTCATAGAGCCATAGAACACCAGGTTGGAAAGGACCTCAGGGATCATCTGACTGAACCTTTCCAGGCAAAATCCCAGCCTTGAAAGGATGGCCCAGCATCCAGTCCAGCTGGATCTTAAACAGGTCCAGCACTGGGGAGCCCCCTGGGGAGAATTTCCTGTAAAATATATTCCCTGTAAAAAGGGAATTTCTATCTGCTCTGTAGCCTGGGACATGGTGAGGAGCTCTCCCTAAGTCTTCTGTTCTGAACAACCCCAGTTCTCTCAACCTTTTCTCACAGGGCATCTTCCCAGTCTTTGATCGTCTTTGTGCTCATTCTCTGGACTACCTCCAGCCTTTTTTTTTTATTTTTTTCATAGCAGGGACCAAAACTGACCCCAGAATTCCAGCTGAGGCCTGTCAAGAGCTGGATTGAGCGGGATGATGGTTTTATCTCTGCTGGTGATGCCCTTGTTGGAGCAGCTCAGCATCCTGCAGCAGCTCCCTGGTCATCAACACTGAACTTTTTGTCTCCCAGGTCCCTTTCCACAGAGAGTGGCTCACTTGCTGGTTTATCCTGGTTCTCACATCCATCTTTCAGTTTGCTCCAGCACTGCACCACCTGACACTGCACACACCCAGCCTTTCACTTGATCATCCCCCTTGTCTCATCTCAAATCCCTTCAGCTGCCACAAAAATTCCAGTCCCTCCCCAAATGCCATGTGTGTGGGTGTGACCCCTCCATCTGTTAATTAACATTTTCAAATTTCTGATCATGTGGGTGATCAGGCTGAACTCATCCCCACTTCTAGGGAAGATTAATTCCAAATGCCAGGAGTAGAAATAGTGGAATGGGGTTATGGGGTTGTGGTGGTCTCAGCAAAGGGTTAACAGGGCTGTGCACAGCCAGCCCCTCACTGCCTTGCTGAAGGAACATTAATTATAGAGAGCCCGAAGGATTCAGAGCTCAAAAGCCTAAAAAGCCTGAGTAGTATTTAAAACCAAGACAGTCAAATAACTGGTTGGATTTGATCTCTAATAAATTACTATGTTCTGATGGGGAAATTCAGCAAGAGGGTGACAGTCAGATGGGGAGGTTGGCAGCAAAAGTTTTAAAAATAAATAGTCTTAAATTACAGGAAATTATAGCGAGCAGCTCCTTGGAGTTATTTTTCTGTGTGCATTGTGTGTCTGAGGAGGCAGGCAGCCTGCTGGCGAGCTTTTGACCTTTTGTGTGAGGAATAAAATATGCAGGTGCAATAGTGTGAGTGCACAACAGGGGACAGGGACTTTCAGCTGTGGGGCCCTGCAGGGTGGCCAGGAGTGCTCCAGATCTGCCCCATGAACCTGAGAGCAGCACAGGGAGAGGCTGTGCCTGGGAAGGATTGCAGAATTGGTGTGTTTCCTACAAATATCCTTCAAATCTGTGAATCAGCCACTGGAAGAGCTGAGTTAAATGATCTTGCTGAGAACTGATCTGCTTCTCCTGTTGTCCTGTTTATATCTCAGTGTGGAGGAACTCTTAGAGTTCAGTTTGATGAAACCATGCTCTACATCCCTTGGCTGAAAATAAATCCACACTTGCATGGCAGGGACTTCTTCCCATTGTAATTATATTCCAAATTCCTAAACCTTCTAAGTAAATAGGGATGAGAAGTGATACTTTTAAATGTAATGAAGGTGCTGTAGGTGAAAAGGTGACAGTAATGTTGGGAATGTCAGCTCTGCAGTGGCGGGAGGAACAAATCCTCTCAATTTTCCTTGTGCGATGGAAGTGATGAATCCTGGATCTCTGTGGACAAAAGGAGTTGCTCCACTCAGATATTCAGTGTTCATATAGACAAAACTGAGGGGTTCAGTTTTCAGTTTTCACAATTTAATGTTGCTGTCACTGCTCCAATGTTTGTCAGTTGTTTGGGGGTGAAAAATCACCAGTTTTTACTGTGAGAAAATCCCCCAGTGCCAAACATTTCCCCGACTTTATAAATCCTGGAGGAACTTACACTGAGGATTATGAACCCAAAGTTTTATCTACTGATAGATCACATTTAGAACCAATTTTTAGCTCTTCTTATCAAAATATTACTTTTTAAAAATTAAAGATTATGCTCTTGGAAGCTTCAATAACCTTCATAGAGAAATTCATATCCGTGTAGGTTTTACAACTAAACCCAATTCTAACTATTATCTGCTGGTGGCACCATTTCACCAGAGGAATTTATTATCCAAGTCTTAAATGGAAAACTGCTAGACTACACCTCTTAATCTGATTTAATGGAAATGATTTTTTTTTTCATTTCCTCATGGTTTGGTGTCAGTTAAACCAATTTGTTGTCATGGCATCTTTGTGGTGAGTTTTAAAGAGATGGGCTTCATAAGGAGCCTAAGGTGATGTACCAGGGAAGAAAATTGGCAGTGTCAGCTAAAGAAAGTGATCCTTTATGCAATCACACCGGGTTTTTTTGTCTGCGTCAGAGGCAGTTCCATATTGAGTTTTATTTACTCTCATCATTTTTTTTCCTTTCAGAAATCTTGACTAAATAAATTTAAAAACTTAGATAAATTTCATCCTTCAGATGCTGAGGATTAACCTTTAAACTTGATTTTTCTAATTGCAAATGGGTGGGAAGAGATATAGTTGGTTTTTGTCTGTGGGGTAACCACACAGACAAACCCATTTTTTTAGTTGGCAGCTAAATACAGCTTATTTTGTTTTCTTCAACCTTATATCGTCCTAATCCTTCATGTAATTTCCTAGACCTTTCCATTATTGATATAAATTGCTACATAACTATGTGAGCCACTTATATACCACAGAACATGGTGCAGTTTGATTTTTCCTGTGGCTAGGAGGGCAACCACTTCCAACAGCGTTTTTCCACACAGATATCTTCTAACTTTATTTTTTAGCTTGAAGTTACAAAGATTCAATATTTTGAGCAGCTACTGAAATTAATCTTTTTGCTCCCTGGGAGCACAAGCACTTCTGGTTAAATATATAATTGATTTTATTAATTCTGTTTTTCTTGCAAGGAACTGATTGCTGCAGTCTTCTTTACTCAAAAACAGGAGATTCACAGTGCATTTCAATCCATGGTGAATGCCTTTATCCATGGCCCAGGATCCTGTTAAATTCAGTTTAAAAATCCTCTTATAAAACCCGGTGCTTTTCTGTTTTCCCCAATTTTAGAAAACACAAATTCCCTCCCATGTTGCCTTCTCCCTCCCCTGGTTAATGTTGCTTTATATCTGGGCAGAAGTAATTTGTACAAGACACATTACTTGTAGGACAGTGCCTAAAAATACATCCAAAGGTCACTGCACAGCAGACAGAAGACAGCACTTGTTCCAGCCACTCGCACTGAGTACGACAGGGCTTTGTTAATATTAATTATGCATCTTTTAAACAGCGCCTGCTCTAAAAAATACATTGCACAAGCATGCAGCAGTGAGCATTTTGTGAGCACTGGGACTGGATAACGGGGGTCAGCTCCCCACTGATGGTTTTAGATATAAATGTTTGCCGTTCTTCTTGGCTTCCAGGTTTGTGAATTGTGAATATGCTTCCAGGAGAATGGGGTGTATTCCCAGGGGTTCCAGGGGTGCATTTCTAAAAATACAAGTGAAATTAGAATAGTAACGAGGATGTCTAAAATACCGAGAAGATTCAGAGCTGGCGATTTGCACAAACATTCACCCTGATTGTGCTTATAATAGCAAACGTGTCCAGAACACATGGGAAAGCTCTGCTGGGAGAGCAAGGCCAGATTCCCTCTGTGCTCAGGACAGGCTGAGCTGCAGTGAGGAGATGCAGAAGAGCCTGCACTGGGTCCTGCTGCCTTCCCACTGCCCTTTCCTGGCTCCCTCTGCACCTGGAAATGTTCTGCAAAGGCAGTGATGGCAGCTGCTCCACGGGCTGACCTCAGATCCACCCAGGGCACTATCCCAGGAGCGTCTTCTTCCTTCCAGCTGGGGATGTGACACTGAAAAGTATCTCCCAACACACTCAGTCACCTCTTGTGCCATCCCTTCTTCTGAGCCCAGAAAAATCAAAGGGTGTGATTCTCTCCACAGGTGGAAATTTTTACTAAAACTGCAGATTCTGAGTCTTCATATGTCTCCAGAGCAAAGGCTGAAATGTTTGAAAGGCTCTATCAACATCTAACAAAGAAACCTTGGCACCTGGACACTGTTCCAATCAAGGTCCTCTCACTCCAGCACACTTGGTTTGTTTTGTAATTTATCCTTAATAAGAAAATGTTGAAAAGATCTAATTCTGGCTGGGCATCAAAGGCAGTTGAGCTGTGCATGGACAGCGTTGTTTATAGTGCCACTGTGCTATGTGGCAATTCACAACCCAAATTTATGTTGCTATTGAGTATGGCCTTTTTTTCCTCTTGAAAACTGGTATATAAGTGTGTTTACAATGATAATTATTCACAGGGTTAGAAGCAAAAAAAGAATGCAAGTGTGGTGAGAGCAACAGCAGCACAAAGAAGGTGATGCTGTGTAGGTAAAATAATTTCAGAACCTCCTCAAATGTTAAGCTGATGAAGATGAACATTAATTCTCTTTTGGAAGAAAGATTGAGGTAGAACAGATGGGTTGGTTGCCAAGAAAATGGTTTGAAAGGAAGTAATGTGCATACTGACATTTCCTGCTTTTACATAATTATTTTTTAAATAACTAATGTAATTGCCTTGAGTGGAATTATTGTGTTCATTAGTGGGATATGAAGACAAGCATTTCCAGCATCTCAGAAGGGCTGTCTTGTTCTGTGCCTCTATTCTGTTGCATTTTCCCATTCCAACAAATGCTTTTATTTTCTTTTCGACAAAGCAAAATACCCTGACTCAAACAAAAATCAAGCAGCGTCTCTTTCTTGCCATGTGTGCAGCTTGTTCCACCTGGAGGGGTTAAATGTGAGTAGGACTTTGTTCACCTTCCCATGGCTGTCCATTTGCGGTGGGAAATCACAGACCTTGACCACCCAGGGCACGAGGTTCATCTCCCTCTTCTCTGAGCACAATTTGTAATCCACCAAGCAGGTCTTGGAGCAGAGGATGTTGGTAGGTTGAAGACCAAGGAATATTTTCCTCCCTGGTTCCTCTCAGTAAGTGTCCATGCCCTGTATGCTGGGTATCTTCTCTCTACCCG
Source organism: Sialia sialis (assembly GCA_009812075.1). Taxonomy (NCBI): domain Eukaryota; kingdom Metazoa; phylum Chordata; class Aves; order Passeriformes; family Turdidae; genus Sialia; species Sialia sialis. Next base: position 4,718,357 of record VRYO01001272.1, read on the forward strand.
CAGATTTTCCCTGTGAAAACCCCAATTTCATCCTTGACCACACACTCCACTATCCCCATCCCAAGCATCCTCTGTGAACAGCATTCTACTGCCTTGTTTTTGAGTTCCATTTGAGCATTTGCTGTGTGTGGAGCTGCTGATGGGTGGCAGTGCCTGCTGCTGTGTGCCCAGTTTGGAGGGCAAGTGCTGTGAGCCCTGCCCTGTGCTTGCCCACTATCTGTTCCTGTCAGGATTTTGCCTTCTACAACCTGCCCATTTTGTGGTGGTGATAATTACAGTAATTTCAGGCTATAAGGCACACCGGACTATAAGGCGCACTTATTTTTGCAGCGAGGATCTGCGCACAACAAAGTAACGAATTAGTAACGGAATGGCACCATCGCGGGGTTTACTGGCAGCTGCTCAATTTGCAAACATTTTTCACTGATCGGCGCAGCCTTTAAACGCAGCCCCAGGCACCCTCCCCGTGCTGTGGGCCCCGGCACTCCCACCCACCCCCGGCTGCCGCGGCTCTCGCAGCTCGCACTTCTGGATCGGCAAATTTCCGAACTTTGTCCATATATAAGGCGCACTGGATTATAAGGCGCACTTCTGGGTTTCGATCAAAATTTTAGTCAAAAGGGTGCACCTTATCATCGTGAAATTACTGCAAATCTCCCCTGCAGCAGGCAGGTGTGAGCAGTGCACCAAGAGCCCGCCTTGTCAGTGCAGCCTCTAATGATGCTGTGATCACCTGCTGGCTCCACAATGCCCTGCACCACCTATTTGTTCCCAAGGAGCTCTGTGAGCAGCTGTCAGATGCTAATGAAATGTTTCAGCTGCTGAAACAACCTGTGCCCTGTGCAAACCGGGGGGCACATCATGGAAATGGGCATAAATATTCATAACTGTTCATTATGGCACTAACAAAACCAAAAGTTCAGTGTGTTTATCAGAGCTGCTGTGTGGATATGTTGGAGTGATGAATGCAGTGTGAATAATGCTGTTAATTTTACAGTTGTGAGAAAAAAAAATCACTAAAGGTAAAGGGATTGCAGGGGCACATGTGTAAGAGAAGGATTTGTGTCCCTGGGTGATATTTTGGAAGTGGGCAGTGCTGTCTGTTGTAGGTGATACACTGAAACTTGTTCCTGAAAGAAAGAAGTTTCTGTGTTTGCTCGTTCTGTTTGCATCTCTTTTCTGAACCTGCTCATGAAGAATTGAAAGTTTCTCACCAGAGCTGTGCTAGATGCTTATGGAACACAAATCCCACAGTTTGAGTTCAGTGTTTTACTTCCTAAAATAATTAATGTCAAGAATAGCAGTGTATGTGATCTGGTCAAGAGTTGATTATTTCCCACCTCTCAGCACCCTGAAGTCTCAAATCTTTGACATCAGAAAAGAATTGTGAGTCAGCCTCTTTAGACAGAAAGACTGCTTTACAAATTAATTCTCTCCGTGTGTCTTCATTGGGTTTTAAAAAAATAATTTTGTTTGTAATGTGCTTTTACTTTTTTCTTCAGATTCAGGATAGCTCTGCTGAGAGGGGACAAGGATGATGCTCCCCTTGAAACCCCTTGTTGGCAGGTCCCCCTAAGGTCACCCATTTGCTCATGATTCTCTGCCATATCAATACTTCAATATTTGTGAGGTGTTTTTAATCAGTGTTCTGTAAAAGAAATTGAGTTGGGGGAGTCTAATAATGTGTCTTTATACATCCCTTACCTGTTCTGCCCAGAGTGAAGTTTACCATTAAAATTCACTTCTATTTTAGGTTTGCACAAAAAGGTGTAGAGCTGGGCAGAGATTAAAAAATCTACCCTGAAAACTGTTGGAATGAAACTGATTTTACTTCTGAGAGCTTCAGTGGGAAAATTCCCACTGTAGTCTGGTTCTCATATGCAGTGACTCTAATAGATACTGCTACAAACAGATGGCAGGAGTTTGACCATGTGAGAAATATTTCTGGGGTGTGTGGGAACAAGATAGATTCCATGAAGGTATCCAGCTGATAACCTTCATCTGAATCTGAAAATAATCATAAATTGGTGGTGGTGCCTTCATTACCCTGAACTATTATCCATACAGGCTGGGTGTGTGTTTTTTTCTGGGGAAGGAGTCTAGTGAAATTAAAGTTAATTCAGTGTCTCAGATAAAGAATGGTATTTTTGTTGGAAATTGATGCCAAATAGTTGCACAAAAGGCTTCAAATATTCTACAGCTTGGTATGAACAAGATATTCAAAGATACAGGTGTTGTTCCTGAGCCATCAAAGAGTTTTCCACTGCCACCACGGTGTTTTATTAAAAAGAAAAGAAAAGATAAAAACCAAAGCTCTGTGCTAATCTTTTGCTCTGTTGCTTAAGGGACATTTCAGTATAAAGTAGCAATTTCCATTTCATTTGAATAGCAGTTGCAACCCATTGATGTTTAAAGTAAAATGTGCAGCTCCTGTAATCAGCAAAACAGATGCAAATGTCTTGTCTGTCTCCAAGTGCAGCTCCCTGCCTGCTGCCTCAATTAGATTTGGAGTGGAAAACACGATCAGATAATGAAGATCATGGGAGCTCCTCTTTCATCTCTTGGCTCTTTGGTTTATTCTAAAGCAGGATCCCTCAGCATCACTGCCCTCCTGAGCTTTGGGGTGGGACAGGGACACATCTCCCCTCTGCCCCCTTCCCTAGCCCTGCCCCTGGGGACAGGAATGGCCTTTTAGTTCTGTTTGTGATGCCACAAAAGCCTCTGCAGGTTTTTGTAAATGAGCAATCACAAAAATAAATGACATTTAGCATTTAGATCCGGGGGTTTTTGGTTGGGGCAGCAGGTTGGATAAAACCCTGCTGAGCTCCCTGAGTTCTGCCATGCCAGGCTTTAGGTGGCTGGAGCTGTTCCTCAGAGGGCTTTTTAACTCTAAAAATAGCCTGTGATGGTATGAGGGGAGAGTTTACTTTATCCTTCACATTTCCAAATGTGACAGTGAGCACTTCCATGGTGCTTTCCTGTGCTGCTGTGCCTGAGCTGCTGGCGCAGGGATTGCAGAGGAGTTTCCATCAGAATGATTTCTGAGTGGAGCTGCCCTTCCTAGGAGAGAGAAAACTTCCCAGGAAAACGCTTGGGTTTGGTCAAATTAAAATCGATGCAGCCTCCAAAACAGATTTCTGATGGGATGAGAATTTTCCTTTGCTTCCTCTAAAACATTTTCCTGGAAAGAGGATGTTGGGGGTTTTTTTCTCATTAGTACATTTCCTAATCAGGAGACATCTTATGGAAAAGGATTTCCATCTTGTGGTCAGCTGTGGTAATAAAACAATCCAGCTGAACTTTTTTTTCATAGCAAACCAAACTGGTTTCAGTAAGAAATAATCTGTTGTAATAATCTGCAAATCTGTTGCAGTTCCTCGTGAAGGTAAAGGCTGGGGACCTCACCAAGTCTGCTTGTCTAGAAGGTAAAACTGTTTCAGGACTATCCTCCTTCATCTTTAGAACTGAAATAATTGGGAAAGGTGAAATATAAAAGATTCATGATGGAATATTTAATTTTTACACATTATACAGCATTTTGTGCTCAGGAGCCATGCTCAGAGGACCAGACAGAATTATTTGGACCTTTAACAGGAAGGAGGCAATTCCTGCGCTTCTGGGAAAATTTCTGCCCAGAGCCAAATATTGTTGCTTGGATTGTTTTCTATTCCAGGGTGACTCTGAGTCTCAGTGAAACGTCATCATAACTTCATGCAGATATTTGTTGTTCAGGACAAATTTTGAAACCCATGCTCTAACCTTGAAATAGAAAAATGCTGCAGGGTTAAGTGCTGGAGTTCACTGGAAAATCTACCCACTTCAGTGGGAAAGACTTTTTAATGTATTAAAAGCAAAACAAACTTGGAAAGGTCATTTTAAATATGAAGGGCTGTGGCTGAAGGGCAGGGCTGTGTGTGCTGAGTTTGGAGCTCAGGTTTTGTGGAGGTGCTCTGAAAATCACCTCAGTTGTACAACCCTGCATGGAAAGGTGAGGTTGTTAAAAAGAATCATTAATTTCTAAAGTTTAATTCCTACCTTGTCCAGTGGTGTACTTTGATGCTCATGCAGATTGCACTGAAAATCTTCTGACTTCAGCAAGAGCTGGACCAGTCCTGAATATTTACAAGGAGATCTCAGAATAAGATCTCAGATCAAATTCTTAGAGATAAATGTAAGAATTTTGTAAGTATTTTTTATTTTGAGGGCTTGTAACTGAAGGAGATGTTCAGTGTGTTCCTTAGTGGGTGCCAGAAAAACTTATTTTCAGAAGAGTTTGAATTTCAGGGAAAGTCAATAACTGCTATATTTAATCTGAAGTCAATGCAATTGCTGCTGAAATCCATCTATATTCTTTCTGTATGAATAATAAGGAAAAAAAATGCAGCATGTATATGAAAAATCAGATACAATGCATATGACTTACATGACACAACATTGTAGATTTCAAAAAAACAGTTCAACATGTCTGAGGTTGTGCTGTAAATGTCACTGAAAGAAAAGGAGAAAATGAGGAGATATTTGTGAAGCCTTGGCAGCATTTGGTAAATAGTTTCTGAAAAACTTATATCCAAAGTTTGTACATGGGCCTTGTTCTGTTGGTAGCTGCAAGCAGTGGGAGGTTTTGCCATGGTCTCTATTGAAACAGGATCCAATTTATTTCTTTATTTCTTGTGTGGAGGCATAAATCTTGGACCTTAATTGCAAGAACACTTAAGGAGGAAAATATTTTATCTTTTTATTAAAAAAACAAAGGTCATCTAACAGCCACTTGCAGTTGAGGAAAGGCTTCCTTAAATCAAACAAATCTCTCATTCTGCTTTTAGACGCTCCTGGAGGGTGCTCTGTTTATCTCATTTATCTGAAGTGTGAGAACTTTGTCATGAGCAGCTCCTGGGGCAGCAAACAGCAAAGCAAACAGCACAGCTCGGTGCTGCTCTGGGGAAATGCAGCTTCCACATTCCCACATTTCCCCAGAGGGGGAATCAGCCAGAGAGGGGAGAGGAGCAGCTGAGGAGCAGGATGGCTCTGGCCAGGGCTGGGGATGCTGTGCTGGGCTCTGGGAGCATCCCTGACCTCCCCATGGCTGGAGGGAATTCTGCTTCCAAATCCCCAGGTCTGGATTATTCTGTGAGCTGTGATCTGTGCAGGGATGGGCATTTCCTCCTGCAAAGTTTTGGGAGCTCCCTTACCCACAGTAACTCCAAACAGAGGGGCTTGGAGCCTGCTGGGGATGATGGTTGAGGGATGAATAACTTCTTGCTTCAATTCATGGACATTGCTTCTTTTCTCTGCTTCAAACTGCTGGGTAATTCCATCCTTTGAAAAATGTTTATCTTATTTACTTCTTTGGACTTGTAATGTTACCTGGTGCACTGAAAAATAATTTTATTTGTCTGAAATTTTGTTGACAGATGTCCGCTTGATTGTGTGGAGATCTTAATTTCAAAGCAACTTCCCTGTGCAAGTGACACCTCTTGTGTCATCCTGACAACAGGGACAGGGCACCATCCTCCTGCTCCTGCTGCTCCCAGCCTTGCAAAGGACAATTTTGTGACAGTTTTGGTTCCCACATCCTCAGCTCTGCAAGCTGTGAGGAGGAAAGTGGGTACAGGTGCTTTGGGGAGAGCTGGCTGACCAAATGAACTGGGTTTTTAAAATTTTATTTTATTACCAGTTGCTAAGAAATGTCTGCAGGAAGCTGCCAAGCACACTCCTGTGGGGTTGCTTTCCATATAAATGACTGCCAGGGTCACCCAAGTGTGGCCTCAGAGGAGAGAGGTGAAGGTGGGAGCAGCAGGGAGGTGTTTCAGGACAGGGACACTCTCCTGCACATCGTGGAGAATTCCCCTTGGAAGGGCTCCCCTCCACCCCACCTGGCTCATTCCCACCTGGGAAGTCCCAGGTTTTGCCATCCCAGAGGATGGAATTCCCAGGGGTGGAAGTGAGGAATCTGGATGGGAGATGGTGCCTCAGAGCAGGCTCTGAAACTGCGGTTTCCCTGGCCCAGATCCAGAGTGTTTTTCCCTTTGCTTTTGGTTTTTCTGCAGCTCCCAAGCCCTGAGCTGGTGCTGTGACACCAGGCTGCAGCTTTCAGCAGCAGCAGCTCACAAATGCTGGTTAATCACTGGTTTATTAGCTCGTGGCCTTAGGCAAACCTGGAATCATTAACAGCCCTTTTGTTGGGCTAATGACTCTTTTTTACTAGATGTATAATTTAATATATGGTAACTTTCATGCTTAATTATGCTCTTCAAAGTTTCTTTTGAAGGAATTTATTTTTCTGTGTGCATGTATATGAGAGAGTTGGGAGCTGGCTGGCTTTGCTTGCAAGCTGCTGTGTTAAAATCTGGATAGTTTATACAAGAAGATTTTAATTTAGATATTGGTATTTCTCCTGTGTCTTCTTCTCTCAAAATTTTTATCTTAGAAAAATAAATAATGATGAATTAGCAACAGGTTTGAAATAGCATCATTTCATGCCTCACTGTAGGTTGCCACATTGTTTTGGACAAGACGTAAACCCAAAGTCCTGATCAATAAGGCCATTGTGCCAGCAGCTCCCAGATGAATGCAAGTCTTGATCTCAGTGTCCTGGCTGATTTCCAGCCTGGTTCACATTTTACTCAGCAGCAAGTCCCACTTCTGTTCCCTGCAACCCCAGTGGGAACAGAGGCACACCACTGCAAAGTGTGCTAATCCCACGTGCCATTTGCATGCAGCACTTGTAGAGCATCCTGGGATCACTTGGGATGAAAAAGGGCTGTGCATGTAAGATGTTTGTCATTGATGTTTGTCACTGGCACCCCAAATCCGCTGCTGTGCCACTGAAAGGAGGTTATGACTTTGTCAATCGGGAATTTTTAATTTTTTATTATTGTATTTTTTTTTTAGCGAGGCAGCTGATTGAGAAGGATAATAAAGATGAATTTGATTTTCTTTCTGTGAGCTCTAGTGTCCCCTTCATGGAGATTAAAAATTTCCCGGTGCTGTTTTCAGCTCCACAGAGCAAGCAAAAGCTAATCTCCTGCTTGGCTATACCCACACCCCTGCCATCCACTAATAGGATCACCATACAGCTGTGACTTAACAGGCACTGGGAGAGCATAATCCTGTTTATTCGGTCATCCAAAACACTGATCTGAGATAATCAGCTGGCTGGGAGCAGGGGAGGAGGAGGGATGAGCTTTGCTTTGCCATGGGGCTGCTCTGGGCAGACACAGAGTGCCAGGTAATGGCTCGATCTCCTCACAGAGCATGGGAAGGGACCAAAAACATGAATTGTTCTCTTTGTGACTGATTTAATATAGAAATACTCAGTATCTGAGTGGCCACACGAGGCACTTGATGCAAAATGCTTTGGCTACCACGTGGCAGAGACTGTGAGTGGATCATGTCACATTTGGAAACCCACTCCTACCTTCTACTTGGATCTAAATTTACCAAAATTACAACTATTATTACATTTTTCTAGGCATGAGCACAATTTTTCATAGGACACTGAATATTTGTTATCAGCCTCTGGACCTGTGGGGATGTAGGAGCACATTCTGCAGAGCCCCTCCCAAGCAATAAAATCTGTGAGACTTTCCCCAGTGACCCAGAGCCCTGGAACTGGGCTGTACAAAACCTCTGCAGAGGGCACAGTAGTGAGCTTTGAAATTTCTTTTCTTGTTCTTGTGATCATTAAAGCTTTCACACTTCATATTCAACCCCATTAGTTCCTTGGCTCGGGTTTCAGTGAAAGGCCCCATCTTCACTTTGATTTTATCTCAGTCCATGTGTGTTTAGCAGTCAATATTTCCCTGTTGTAGTTATTCCAGTGTTTGTAACCTAAACTTTTACAGCTGGCATGAGCCACGGATTAACTTCAGACAGTGATGCTGATTTTGAAGTCTCATTTTATGTTCTCTGAGCTGTCCTAGTCCAGCTGACAGGTTTATAGTTTGGGAAGCCAGTAGCAATGGTCTTTATAGCTAAAGCACTGTCGTTAGGTGCAGCTCCTCACCATGGTGACGCTGCAAATATTAAACACACAGTGATTCATGGGACCCAATATAATGCTTACTTTAATTAATATTTTACAAGATAACTTGCTTTATTTAACTTTTCAAACGTGAGTGGGTTGGGAAGGACAGAATGTTGCTATGTCTAATTTATGGGCACTCATATTCGTGTGCTTGTTTTAAAAATTAAATTTAAAAAGTATTGTTTGTTTTCTCCTCTCCCTGCTGGCGGATGTTCAGGCCCTTGCAGGGCTCCAGGGGATTTTCTGTGTGTGAGTGTTGAATGATGAGCTCTGAAAAGTGATGTTCTTGCTCTCCTCCCTCCCTTTGTATTCCATGGGGCAGGGCTGTGTCCTTCCTGGAAGTGCTTTGGGACACCCTGAGTGCTGTGACCCCACTGGTGACCATCAGACCCCTCAGAGCTGAGGTTCAGCCTCATTTTCTGAAGAAATGATGTTTTGGTTGGGTAACACCAGACTCTTCCCTAGAGCTGGCAGTTGCAGAGCTTTGGGCCAATACAGGAAATTCGTAATTAGGAAATTAGCCCCAGGGTTGTGCTTCTGGAGAGCTGTGATGAGCACATTCCAGATTTCCATGCTGTCCCAGTTTGGAGGACAGGTGTCTGCTGAGAAAGGCAGG
>VRYO01001272.1:4727998-4741794 GCA_009812075.1 Sialia sialis
CCACCTGGTCTCAACAGATGGTGATAGAATAAATACTTTTGATCACATCCTGTACTGTAACTCAAGACACATGCACTTGGACTGGAATTTACTGCACCTAAAAATCAATCTATGGACTAAGACAGAGGATGCATCAGCAAATCTACTTGAGTGGTGGCCACAGAAATGATGCTGTAAAGGGTTTTTCCCAATAATGTGCGAGGTCACAGCCATGGCCTCTCACAGCCATGCCCAACACAGGGGAGGCTTGTGAGGACAACCCTCTGAAGAAAAACTTTCTCAGTGCTTTGGCTTTTCTATAAATTTCCCTCTTACAACTAAGATTTCCTTTTGTACTTTTTACAAGCATAACTGTAAATAAGCAAACATTATAAAATCTGTTAAATTCACCAGCATTCTTCTGCAAGCAGGGGAAAAAGTGCTCATTATTAACTCCTGTTTTCCACAAAAAAGTGCCCATTAGTGTGTGTCCAACCCCTTTGTATAAAACTGAGAGCAATGGAGTCACTGACCGGGCTTTTATTTGTCTATGTTGAATCCTGCAGAGATGGCAGAGAAAAAAAAAATCATTAATAAAAGAATAAATTCCTTTTCACATTAACATAAAATGCTTCTACAGTGATGAAAAGATTTGGGTTTGCTCCAGTGTGGTTTTCCCCGTGTGGTTGGTTTTTGCATTTCTTTCAACTTGTTCTTTGTAATCCGTTTCCAGTTGGGTTTTTTCCCCTTTCCAATCTGACATACAGCGTGATGTTACAAATTCTGGCCTGTGACAGCTTGAGGAATATTTATGTGTTTGGATAAAATATCTTCCCTTCCAAGTAAATTTTAAGTGCCATGGAAATGTTTTACTCCTGAGGTTTTGTTTGTCATTGTTGGTTATTAAAAACCTCTGCCCAAGGTCAGCAGCGACACAACAATCCTTTGCAGGAGGCATTTTCAGGGATTTTACATGGATAGCTTCAGGAAGTCAGGAGGGGTGATGGAGAGGAAGATAGAGACAGGACCTTTTTCTGTGCTATTTAAAAAGTTTCTTTTTCTTTGCAAAATGTGCAACGAGAATTAACCATGAGGCAGGAGCTGGAGGCTGAATCTGTGTGCCCAGCCTGATGTCAGGGAGCGACCTCTGGTGAGTTTTGTTTCTTTCCCTGTCCTCACAGCTGGGAATATGGCATGATTTAAAACCAGTGCAGCATTAACTGCCCCATTACACACAGCAGAGAGCTGACCTCCTCTGCCAGAACAAGTGTTTTAATGCTGCCCAAAGTTCAAATCAATCAGCAGGCCAAACTTGTTTAAGGCAGGGAGTGATAAGAGGGGTGATGGAAGCGCAGGAAGCTCATTCCCACTTGTTGGAATGAAGCCAGCCTGGCTTCAGGAAAATCTCCAGCTAGGATGAGCCCTGGAGAACAGTGATGGATGAGAAACTCAGGGCTGAGCTCCCCTTACTCGAGACAGAGAATTCCCATTAAATGGAGCAGAAGAAAAATAGATCCTGGTGAATGGGACTTGAGGTGCCAAAGCCTGCTCAAGAGACAACTCACAGTGCTGTGATGTTGGTGAAGTTTTTGGATGGATTTGGAGTTTTTGGAATGGACTGTGAGAGGGAAAGGGGATTTTCAGCCTGAAAGGTTTGTCCCTGTGAAGGAGGAAAGACTGAGTGCTCAGAGCAGCTCTTGGGAGCAGCTGGTCCTGGGGGGACGTGCAAAACTCTGCTCAAGTTTGAGGGAATTGGCATCCTCAGTTTATCCCCTTTGGGGAGGAAGGTGGAGCTCACACCTTGCTCAGTTGAGACTGGAACAGAACTTTTTCCCTTTCCAAAGGCAGAGTTTTTCCTTCTCAGTGTTTTTTTCTCTGCAGGGGAGAACATAGAAAACTTCTCTTGGAAAATCCTCTCCCTGGTTCTGTGGGGGGCTGCTCAGCACCCTCAGCAGCTGTTTGGAAAACTCTCCACAGTTTGTAATGGCTGCTTTTTCAAGGGTCTAATGGCTTTATTTAAAACAAACAAAAAAAATTAAAAATAAAATAAAAATAAAAAGAGAGAGAGAGAAAAGAGACCAAGGAACTTCTTAGAGTCTGCTCCTGCCATTTGAATTATGATGGGGAGCCCATTGGCCTCAGTGGCACATGGCCATGCTTTCATAAGCTTGCAAGAGATGGATTTGTTCTATATAGTTTTGTTTTTTAGTTTTGTTTTTTATTTTTGGTCAGAGAAAGCATTCTACAGACAAAATCTCTGGGTTTTTTGGCAGAATTCCCTGGTGCTTACACAGCCAGGTTTTCCGTGCTCCAGCTCTGGTGTGTGACCCATGCTTTCAACACATCCAGGAGGATCTTTTGATTCAGGGCTGAATCTGACCATTTTTCTCCTAAATAATTTTATGAGTGGAGGGAGAAAGGTGATATTCAGGATGAGGAAAGGTGGCCAGGCCTGCTGACCTGGCTCTATGAGGAGCAAGCCATATCAAAAGTCCAGCTCCAGACTGCTGAGCCCATCCTGTCCCTCCAGCCTCTGGGCTCAGCTCTGTGCTGCTTTTCACACAAACCAGCAACACTGCAGCAGAGAATGGGGATTTTTCCGAGCCCTTGTTCATCACACCAGATGTGCCTGTGCTTTTTTTTTTTTCAAGCTCATTTGAATGTATGTAATGGACTTCTGGCTTTGAAAAATCATCAGTTACCAGATGTCTTTTAAATTGTCTACCTTGCAAAGTCGTCCGTTACCAGATGTCTTTTAAATTGCAAACCCCTGCAGTCAGAGGTTAAAGCTGTGTCAAAACAGTCACTGATATGAATTCATGTTACCCTTTAAATGCTCTATGATTTCCTCCAACTCTTTCCCCTTAAAAGTCCTCTCATGGTGGTTTTATGGCTCACCCAAGATTTGCTACCCACCCATGGCTAGAGTTTCAGTGATAAATGCTTTTAATAATTAACAGTGGCAGGGGCTTTGTAGCTCTGCCTCATGGATATCTCACCTCTCAGGCAACAGAAATAAAAGCCTGTTGTAAGAGGAAGAGTAATGATGCTGGTGGAAGGCTCCTGCAGCTGCACCATCAGTGCAGATCTACAACTGGAGCTGTTTGCAAGCAGGACTTTATCCTGGGCCCGGCTTGGAGCTCAAGGCAGCTGGAGAAGCAGCTGTGCTTGCAGAGTTCCTGAGGTAAAGGAGCTTTGGGGGTGCGTGGGGCTGGGAAGAGGCTGTGCAAGTCAAAAGGACAAGGAGGTTGGGTGCGAGTTCCCTTCCTAACCCAGCTCCCCAGGGTCCCATCCAGCCTCGGTGCTGGCTGCCAAAACTCCGACTGAGCGGCTATTTTGGGATAGAACAACACCAAGTGTTACTTCAGAGATGTTTGGAGAGAGATTTAATAAAATCAACTAATAAGGTTTGACGTGCTGAAGATTAGGAAAAGTCATTCCAAGCGTCTGGAGCGACCCCGGGGTGGGAGGGCAGTCGTGCTGTCCTGGGGATGGCTGGTGGGACAGCAGCAGCTCAGCTCTTTGTGAAAACATCTCTGAGCTGTCAGGGCAGACCAGCAGGGCAGCCTGGCACTGGGTATTGGCTGTAAAATTAAAAAAATAAGGAAGGGAAGAGGCAACTCGAAGGTGCTGCGTGCTCTGGGGTGGGAGCAGCCCCTCTCCCTGCAGCTGGGGTGGCTGCAGCAGCTGTCCCTGTGGAAATCACCCTATCCCCGTGGAAATCAGCCTGTCCCCGTGGAAATCAGCCTGTCCCCAGCCCAAACTGGCACTGGGCAACAGGGTCCCCACTCCCAGCCCAGCACTGCCCTCGGTGCCAACTGCTCGGGGCTGTCAGCTTCTGGTTTTGTTTTGATGGTTTAGGGTTTTTTTTTCCCCCCTTTTTTTGTCACAGCCCAGAATAGAATCACGAGCTGGGTGTTTATTACTTTCCAAATAATCTATAGCCTGGTTTTAGTGCTGACACCGTTTGAAAGGCGGTGTCACTGCTGTGCTCATGTTTCCATGTGACACCGCTGCTCGCTGCTTTTTCCCATTTCATAACCGATAACTGGAGTGAGTTTGACAGCCTTGGTTTCAGCTTCAGCCTGCTGGTTCCCATGTCACAGACAGGCTCTGCTAGCAGCAAATTCTTGTCAGGAGAGGAGAATTACAGCTGAAGCTTGAAATGTGCTGGTGTTCAGTGCAAAGCTTTAAATTCTTGACCAAAGTTAGATAAAGCCAGCTAAAAGTGTGACGTTTAAAGTACACTATCTATTTATCTTTTCCTCCTCACCAAAAATACCTAGAGTGGAAGCATGTGTCTTTGCATCCAAGCTGAGAACAGTTGAGCTCTTCCAAAAAAAAAAAAAAAGTATAAACACAGCATTTTAGATATTCTAGATTTTAAAATCTGTGCAAATATCCCTCTCCCTAGATATGTAGATATTACCTGTATTGAAAGAAAAACTTATGTATGGACACCTCTTTAAAGAAAAAGGAATGAATAGTTTTCAAGGTGTGGGAAGCTTATTTAACTGGTAATAAGAAAAAAATGTCAGTTCTCCCCCAGCAGTCATTAATAGCTCGGAGCTCCAGCCTGAGTACAGATGGAGCTTTGATATGATCACACTTTTGCAGGGAGTATGTGCTGTATATCCTGCTGCTAATCCTGGGGTGGAAACCAGCTCCTCCAACACCTGCTGCTGGGACCTGATTTCAGCTGCAGCATTTGCAGCCTCCTGGGCTGGATTTTGGATTTGAGCTGGACAAGTCCATGCCGGGCACTTTCTTTGCCTGGTGCTCCTGTAAAACCTCCCTGCAGAGCCCTCCAGGGTCCCCAGGCATTTCTTGAAGCCCATTTCTCTCTGCTGAATGGGGGCTGTTCCTCCTCTCAGGGCACAGCAGGGCTTTGTGTTCAGATGATGTTTTTGGTTATGGTTTCCAGCAGGATGAGCTATCTCACAGCATGGAACAGCCTGTGAAACTCAGCAGCTTCTGGGGTCAGATGAGGAGCTGGGAGCCCCTCAGGCTTCAGCTCTGGGCTTCTGCAGGGAATTCTGTTTCCAGAGCCTTCCTGGCTGCCATGAAAACTGCAGTCAAACATGGATCCGGATGGTTTTGGCTTCTTTGTTAACATTTGGCAATCAGAGCTTGTTATTGAGTTTTCTAGAAGCTGAGTGGAAGACTGGAGGGTGTTTTGGAGGGGCTTTTTTGGTAACGGTTTGCAAAATTTAAGGTTTAGATCTGAAAGGACCCTTAGCCTGACCTCTGGTGTGTAACAGAGAATATTGTATTTCCTGCACTTAACTCCCACAGTCTATCCAAGAACTGCCTAACCACAGTGCTTTCCCAGCAAAAAAAGCTCTTAAATGCACTCATTTCAGTGTGGCAGAAATGTTTCTTATCCCTGACAGGGAGAAATGGGATTTTCCAGAAGGCTCTGGGATGAAGAATTTCTGACCTAGGCTCTCTCTGCCTTGCCCTGACCTCATCCCACTCCCCAGCCAGCACCCTGTGATGTGTTTGTGTCCTCTCTGGTTGTGCTGGAGGTTGGAGAGGCATTAAATGAGCTAAAGAGACAGAGAGGGAAGAGGTATCCACTTGGGAATAAAGGGCCAGGCATGTAACCCAGCTCAGCAGGGACAGGGTTAATGTGACTTTGTCCCACATTGGGTGGGAAATTTTCTCCTCCAAACAGGTATTTATTATTCCACACAGATATTTGCAATGGCACAAGAGCCACCACTGCTGCTTTTCAGCCCAAACCCTGCAGGGCCAGGCCCTGCACTGGTGCAGAGCAAAGTCCCTGCCCTGAAGAGATCTCAGACTCACAAGGTAATTACTTCTCTTTGTCCATTAATTTCCTCTCCCAGATTTTAAGCACAACGACAAATAAATGATTTTAAGTGATCTCTTGAGACAGATGTGCTGCCAGCAGGCACTGACCTGCCTTGGGTAATGGAAGGCTGGGGGATTCACAGATTTAAAAAGCTGCAGCATGGCTTTGCTGAAATGACACAGATTAAGATATTCTAGAGATTATCTTCCAAAAACATGGTGGTCAAGGGCTTAATGACTTAAATTGTGGTCAAATGTCTGCTTGCTATCAATTGTCTATGCCAGTTAAACTGCATTAATGAAAGTCTCTTGATAAAAGCTGCCTTATCACCCGGAACTGAGATACCCAGCCTAATGTGCTGCAGGAAATCCTCCTTTCAGCAGCAGAGGAGACGAGGTGTCGCTTTCCTGAATCAGGCTGAGTCAAATGGATGCTCAGGCCCTCCAGAAAGAGGCAATTTCTTTCACCTTTTGTGTGAAGGGCTGCTTTATCCGAGTGTCAGAAAGGATTCTGGCTGTCTTGCAGGAGCTGAGTCCAGGCAATCACCTGGACTGGGGCTGGAGGGAGCATCACTGCACCCCGAGGGGATGGCACAACCATAGCCCCTTCCTTCCGTGGAGAAAATGGGCTGGAAATGGTATTTAACATGGTTGATGACAATTTTCCCAGATTTATTACCTGTTTTTTGTTCACTGTTTGGCTGCCTGCTCCCTTTCCATCTGCCAGCCCTGTAATCCACCTCCTCTTATCTCAGCGCAGTCCTCTCCACCTCTTGCTCATTTTCATTTTATTGCCTAGCTAATCTCGTCCTCCCGCTTTTCCTGACACCGCTCCCTCCTCCCCATCTGTGGAGATTAAATCACTGCTCCTTTTGTCTGGTGCCATTCAACATTCCCCCATTTCACTCAGGCTTTGGGACGCTTCCAGGCACTTTTGCTGTTGTTGCACACATCCGTTTTCCTGGCACAAAAAGGCCCATGAGCATCTGATGGGAGCGTTAGCGAGTCCTCCTTTCAACCAGAGCTCAGAGATGTCCTGAATGTGAAACGGAGCCCAGCTCAGTGCAGCAGGGCCAGGTGTGTGTCTGCAGCACCAGGACCATCAGCAGGATGCTCAGGATGCTCTGCAGAGCCTGCAGCTTAGCTGAGAAAATTCCAGGCTAGGAAATCTCCAGGTTCTCAAAATGTGGAGTTTTGGAAGTGGTTTCTCGTTTTGTTGGTGATGTATCGGTGTGGCCAGCCACTCTTTAAAACCTGTCAGTGCTCGTGGCTTCAACACTTTAATTGCTGCTGGGGGTTGCTGAGGGTTTTGGGTCAAGCTTGAGCAGCCTCCCTGTTCAGGGGTGTTTAGTGAATCCTCTTTGGGGTCACAGCCATGGGTAGGGACACTGGATTTTCATGTCATGTGTTTCTGGCATCCCTCCACCTTCCTGCAACGCTGGAGACTCAGCAGTGCTTCCTCCACCTGTGTGATTGTGCAAGGCTCGCGTGGGCTCAGGAGTGGAACCAGCAGAGCCCTGAGCTCCCTGGCCAGCCCCAGACTGCTTCACAGTGTGATTCAGGACCTGCATTCCCTCACAGGACTCCTGGCAGCTGCCACTCTCTGCTCCTCCCTGCTGGGAGCCCCCCTGATTGCTGCCAGAACAAACCCTAAAGTCTTGGTTCAAATAACCCCACTCCAAATACATGGGAGAGAGTCCTCTTAGCAAGGACTCCTGCTGTCTGGCCCTAATAATTGAATTTACATGTTCATTTTTATGCTGTTTGCATTGTACTCTTCCCTTAATCTCAGCTTGCAGTGCCAACCTCGCTGTATCTCCCCTCACTACCTTTATCTGCTAGCATGTTTTAAATTAGTTTAAAGACTATGGGAGCTAAAAAAAACCCCAACAAACCAGGCAGCTTCAGATGAAAGCCAGCAACATGCCTTTAAAAATAGAGCAGCAGCCCTAGAGGTGCTGAGCGAGCGGGTGCCCAGGCAGGAGCTGCAGAGGCTCTGTTTAAACAGAAGGTAAATAAGTGGCTGGGGGAGCTGCAGTTCATCCTGTTCCCTTACGTGTTGCCCAGATAATGCAGCAGATCGTGAGGCAGGCTGGTTCTAAAAATGGGCTCAGCTCTAGGGTTTCACGGGGTGAGGCTCAGGCTCCCTGTCCGTGGGAGCAGCGTGAGGACACGCCAGGGAAATGGCATCTGCTGCTCCCAACCAGCAGCACTGCTCAGCTCCTGGCACTGCTGCTTCACCAACAAGATTTCTGCAGTGAAGATTTTGTGACTTTACACAGTGGTGCCTGATGCAAATGTTGCTGCTGTAAATCCCTGGGGTCAGGCAGTGTTTTGTTAAAATTCCCTTTCCTGCCGTGGTTGACCTGTGAAAACAGCAATCATCTGACAGCAGCACTTAATTAGTAATTCAGGATTGAAGTGGACTGTCCAGTGAGCAATTTCACAGGAGCAGAGTTTAGGATTGAAGCTAGTTTAATATAACAATTGTCTTGAAAGCCTCCTTGGCATTTTAATGGTGTTTTTCTTTGGTCTAAATATATATGAGAAGCTGAGAGGATGTTTAAATCTGAGCAGGGTATAAAAGGGGCCAAGAGAAAGACTGAAAGGTCTTGTCCAAACTCCACCCAGTTGTGTGAGCCCCTGGCTTCCCTAGGACAGGGCATCATCCCAGGGAGCTGCACCATCACCATTCCTCTCACTGCTCCAGGGTGAGCATTGTCTTCCCCTTCCTTGTCACCCTCTGAGCTCAGCTTAGCTGTGCAAAGGACAAGTATTTCTTACCTTTCAGTGGCTGCAGCAACAGCCAACCAACCTTTCCCTGCTCCCAAGGAGACTCTGGATTGAGCATATGTTGCTCACTGGAATGGACAATTCTCCATTTTTTTCTAAGCGAGTTTTCTCAGGCTGTCCCCGTTCAGCAGATTCAGGAGAGAAAGGGCAGCAGAGGCCCTTGGCCAGACTGTGGCAAGCAATTCTGTTCTGCTGCAGGAGAAGGCAGAGTGCAGCCTTCCCCACGGCAATAGAGTGATCCTCTGTTGGGTGAATTGCTGCTTACAAGGTTAATTAGCTGTAGAAAATGAACTGGAATACTTGGGAGTAATGAATTATAATGAGTCATTATATTTGAGGAGTGACAAATGAAATTCATGCATGTTTTGGACTACTTGTTTTAGTCAGAATGGAAAACAGTGCTATGCTTTCTTCTGCTGTTCTGCTTTCGTGTCAGGATGTCAGGAGATAAATCAATATGACCAGAGCTTGTAAAGTCTTGCAGGGCTTGATTGCATGATGTTTAATCTCTCTCCTGAGTCCTTGAGCCGGGCTAGGAGCAGGAACTCCTCTGGAATCAATACTTCCACCTTCAACAAGAGGGATTTAGATCTGCTACTGAGTAAACATGAAGCTTCTCCTAAACTAAAAGAGAGAAAAAAGTTGTGCTGTCCTAATATGAGTGGTAGTGTCCTCTGGCAGCTCTGATCGAGGTGTAGCACCCTCATCTAGAGAAAGTCATTAAATTATTGCTCCACCTCCACACCAAGGTGAATCAAGGTAGCAAGAGTCCTGAGATCCTTCAGCTCCTGCTGCCCCCTGAAGAATCCTGGAGTTTTTTTGTGGAATTAGACCAAGCAACACAGCAAACCAAGGAGCTTTGTAACCCCTGAAATACATGGAAAGTAAGGATAAGGAAGCTACCTGGAAGAGAGCTGCTGGAATCTCAATATAACATGAAGGACACTGTGAAAAAGAGGATCTTGATGAGAAGAATTAATTCTCAGTCCCCTTCAAGAATTATAATGTGTCCCTGGGTGAGCTGGTGAAGCCTGGCACAAGCTGCTGTGCTTGGTTTGGGTTTTTTGGTGTGGTACCAAGGTTCAGCAGGTTTGAGGCTGGAGGAGCTGTGAGCAGTGGGAGGATTTGAATTCACAGCCTTCCTTTGAAATAGAGCAGTGGTTCCAGGAGAGCAAGTGGGACTGCTGTTGATTAAATTCTTTGCTGGATTGATGCCTCTGGAAGTGTTTGGAGAAATTTGATAAATCTTTCTGTCTGTTGAAGGATCCCATGGTGTTAGCTGTGTGTCACCACTGGGAGAAAACACTTTTTCCTTCTCAAAACAAAGAGCACTTTGGGGCTCAAAGACAGAAGATACCAACTGGCACTTAGTTTTGCTAGTAATTATTTGTCAAAATTTGATAAATTTAGGCCCAAATTAGTGCATTTCTCCAGATGTTTTCACAGTTACCCTGCCTGCAGCCCTGTGGGTTATGTTCTGAGTTTTTAAGCACTGGTTTTGGTCCTTCTCACCTCCACTGACGTGGTCCTGCAATGGTCAGGTGCAAACTCACACTAGAAGGCATCACTGACACAAAGTGGAAAATTCTCTTTGGGGTTCAGAGCTCTTTCAGGAGGCAGCAGTGGGGTGTCAGCTCCTAGAGCAGACCCTGTGCTTGGAGATGTGGAGTCATGTACAATATCTTCTGTCAAAGCAGCTATTCTTGTCTTGCCAGGCTGCTCTGAAGACCCATACAATGATGTTAATTGTGAGCCACAAGCTGGCTCTTATCTCCAAATTGTTTCTCTCTGACAATTTTAAGAAGAGCTCAGCATGTTCTCAGTAGGAGCTGATGGATGCTGAGCACTTCTGAAATCCTGCCAACTTCATTTAGGTTCCTAAACAGGAACTGAGTGCTTTTGAACATATGATCCTAAGGGTGCATTTCATAACTCCACAGCTCTGTCCATGTCGTTCCTTCCCTCTCTCCCTGTCCCCAGAGTGCTCCTGGCAGCAGCAATAACACCAGGAGCACCAGGCTAGTCAAGGCTTGAGTGATGTCTCAGTTAAGATGTCAGCTCAAGCCACGCTGAGCAGAATTAAGTGACAGCAGTTGAAAGGTGCCTGTCTGCACCCTGTGTGCAGTAAGGTCCCCAACATCACCACCAGCAGCATGGATATATTTGATTTAGCTGTAATGGATTTTATATATGTACATGAGAACAATAATCTAGTGCAAATTCTGCCATGTTTTCCAGAATATTTCATTCCATGTTTCAGGCCACGTGCACTTTACTTGACAATGCTCTGACTCGAAATTTCAGGATTCAAATTTTTTCCTAAGCAGATTCTTGGGGCAGATGTAATGAATATTTTGCAGTGTTCGTGGGGCAGAGGAGGAGGGCAGACAGGCCTTTATGTGAAGCTTTTCCAGCAGAATTAGTGCATGGACAGCATCTGTTTTGGCACTGTGAGGCTGACATCCTCTCCCAGCAGACTTGGCAGCCAGCGGAAGGACCACATGTCAAAAAATCTGGGGGGCCCAAACGCTGTGGACAAAAGTAAGGCAAAGAATTTAAACATCAGTGAGCGGAGTGATGCTGGAGGGCTGGCGGGGAGCGATTAGCGCAGAGCTCTGGAATGTGGATTTTCAATAGAGCTCCAGAAGGCTCTGCAGCCCCATTGAGTGGTGCAGTGCCAGGACTGGGCTCTGGCGGACGGGAACGTGCGGGGCTGTGTGTGCAGCTCCCCGCTCTGCCCACAGGGCTTCCCTTCTCTACTCTGCACTCAGGTGCACTCGAGGTGAGCTGCCAGAACCCCCCTGGCAGTCTGCAGCCTGCCAGCTGTGCACTGAAAGCCACCTGTGGCCGCCATCCAGCTGTTGCCAGCTGTGCAGTGGGGTGGGGTGGGGTTTGCATGTTTGCCAGTGTGGGGTTTGGGTGGTTTTATTCCAATGGTTTTGGTCTCTCTGGGAATGCACCAAGCAGGACTAAGCATGTTTGTGGTCACATCCATTTGTTACGTTTTATTTTCTTTAAATTTTCCTTCTCCCCCCTTCAGATTTCTAGGTGCATAAATCTGAGTGTGGAATGAATTAGAAATGAAGCTGGGTGGAAGGCCTGGCTGATGTGAACACATACTTTTGTAGCTGAGGTGGGAGAAGAAGGCACTCATTCAAGCCCTCATCTAGGGCAGGGAATTCCCTGGCTTTTGTCTAAATATGGCATGAGAGAGCGGAGCACAGGCAATGCAATGCTTCACTGAGCATTGTTTAAAAGGGAGCTTGGCACCGGCCAGCAAGTAGGATTCTTGTGAAAACATGGCACAAGGAGTTGTTTGACAGATTCTGACATAGCAAAGTATTTACAAGAGGAAAAGAAAAAAAAATTTTAAAAGGAGATGGAAAAGAGAGAAAACACGGAGTGCATGGAGCAGAAAGCATATTGATAAAAGGTGCTTAGCACTGTGTGCTCTGTGGGTCTGATCCCATCAGTGATCCATGGCACTGAGTTGAGTGAAAAATCCACTCCTAAATTGTTGTCCCTCTCGTGCAGGAGAGGATAAAGCACAGTGAGAGCTGGGGAAGAGGCTGCCATGGCTCGAACCCACTGGCCAGAGTCTCTATCCCAGACTTGCCAGGTTGGAGGGACGTGTCCTCTGCCACGTGCTGTTCCACCCTGCAGGCAGTGGCACTTCCCCAGCAGGTCTTTGGATGCAGGATTCAGTCCCAAGCAATCCTGTGGGCTGTATAGGTGTCTCCTTTTTGCAAAGCTTATGCTGAGCTGTGGCTTTGAATCCCTGTTGCAGCAACGGTCCCTGCCTGGAAGGAAACTCTTCTCCCTCTGCCTCTGCTGCATCTGGAGACACTGTGAGAATCCTGCAGCACAAAGGCTTTTGGACATCTCAGCAATGGAGAGTTTTGTCTCCAAAATTCCTGGTCTATTTTTTAAATAGGGCCATTGCATGGAAGTGTTTTGAGGGAGGGAAAACTTATTTGGATCTCAGCACTTCTGGAGGTCTCAGATGAGGAGAGGGCACTCGATGATTCTAGCACTGCCAACAGCCACTGAGCAGTCTGTGTAGCTCATACAGAGGAGGACTTGGCTCAGCCTTCCCCAAATTTGCCTGGAATGCAACATCCACGCTTGATCATAGCTGGAGCTTCCTCTCATCAAAGGTAAGTCACTCTTCCTCTGGTTGGCTGTTTGGATGGTGTCTTGCCATGTAAACAGGAATGATAGGAGCAGATTGTAATTAGCACACACCCTCAGGCAGGTTGGTTGTTCCTGAAATGCAAGGCCTAAATTGTTCTGCTGCCACAGGGCTGGTTTGGTTTGGATTGCTTTAACTGCTCTGCATTGGTACTGTGCTAGGGAAAGCTGTTCCCTTAGAGTGGTCTGGTATGGATCAAGAACCAGGAGTTCAGATCCCCTCCTGTGGGCATCTTCCAGTGAAAAAAAGGTTAAACCATCACATATTGCCCACGAGATGCACTCCATGGCAAAGCAGCAAAGCCCAGGAATTTTGGTGTCATCTCTGCAAAGATGCAAAGATCTTTGCTCTTAGGGGAAGAGCAAAAGCACAGGAACATTCCCCTGCCTTTTTGAGCATTTCAGCTGATGCTGTTAATTGTAGTGGGGCTGCTTTCAGAAAGCAAATATTTGGTGTCCCCATCCAGCAGAAAATAAGTAGAAGAACCAACCACCTGCCACTCACTTGGTCACCTCAACAAAGCCAGGCTGGAGAATCAATAGCAATGACACCGAGCTTTTGTGGTGAGCTCTCAAACAACACCTGGAGGATCTGGACATGGGCTGAAAGGGAGCAGGGAGGGTGGGCAGAGGCTGTGTGTGCTCCAGGGGCTGGATGCCTCCATCAGCCCCTGGTGATGTGGTGTCTATGGGATCTCAGGAGCTCAAGATGCCCACTGTGTTGTTTAAGAGTCTCTGTTGTCCCGAGCACAGAATAAAAAATCCAAGGCCATCTTCTGCAGTTTCCAGAGTTGTTTATTATATCTTATCTAAAATGTTCTCTCTCTGACCAGCTGAGATCTGCTCAGCAGGCCAGTCTGGGGCGCACTGTCTGCACTATCTTTTTATACTACAAATTATGTGAACAATATTTACGGTTATCTCCCAATACCTATCACCTCTGTACAGTCCAGTTCTACTCGAAACCAATCCAAAAATGCCAACATCACCCAAAAGATGGATGCCAAGAAGAAGGA
>VRYO01001272.1:4742794-4753107 GCA_009812075.1 Sialia sialis
GCTTATAATCGTGAAAATACTGTACTTTTTCACCTTATAACAAACAACTTACACTCTACTTAGTTTTTGTGACTTGTAATTCTTCATGCAAGGGTGGTAATTTTCCCCAGGGGTTGAAATCAAAGGCACAGGACTCTTGGGCTCTGTGCCAAGGCTCTGAGCCCCCTGCCTGGTTCTGGAACCATCCAGGGAAGCCAAGGGGATGTGCTGGGTTCCCACCGGGTGGGGGGCGAGTGGGGGAGTGCCCACCCTGCCCTGCCCTGGCTGGCACCGCTCCCACGTGCACATGGACAGCTGTGCATGCACAGCTCCCCTCTGTGCCTGCCCTGCACAGCCCTGCCGTGGAACTGCCCCTCCTGCTCTTGGCTGGGCTGGAGTCACACCCTGAGACAATGGAGGGGCTGGCACTGGGAAATCACTTGTGTGGTAGAGGCACAGCTCCATCACACTCACACCTCTGCCCAGGCTGAATTCCCTGAGGAAAACTGTGTCCCTGTCCCTGGGAAGCAGAGCATGCCACACTACCCACTCTGGCAGGGCACAAATACCCAGTGTCCAAGCAATTTGCTTTTGGCTGGTGCAGGATTTTTCCTTTATCTTATTTCGTTGTTGTTGTTGTTTTTAGCCTTCTAAAAACAAACTTCAGATTCGTCAGCTGGAAGTGATCTCATCACATTACAGATTTGCTTTCCTGGGAATCTAAACTCTTCTGGTGTAATGATGGGAAAATCTCACCTTCACTTTTTTAATATTCCTTTTAATATTCCTTTAACTTTTAAGGTTCTATTGAAATTAGCTTGGCAGGGCAACAGCTCAGAAGCAAATCCACGAAAGAAAACCCTTGGTTACTATTACGTGTTTTATTCTATTTATTATCTTGCCCATCTCATGATTTTGGAGAGATGGCGAGTGATTTTTGAATCTTTATTGACACATATCCAAATCTATAGAGAAGGATACATTTTAGTAATACAGGAGCCTGTTTGTCCCACTGACAGCAAAAAAATAGAGGCAAACCCAGTAATTAATTACTGCACTGTCGTCTGTAGCTTCTTTGAGCTGCAACACTGTCTGCTCACTCCTACTCTTTTCTCTGCCTCTTCCAAATTCTTTGCACAAGTGGAAGCCCAGCTCAGAGCCCAGCGCGGTATCACTGTGCTCCAGCGAGGATGGGCTTGGCTCCTCTTCAAAGGGAGCTTTTATCAAGTGTTTAGTGTGATGAGACAAAGCAGGGAAGTGTGCCATGGATGCGGTGCTTCCAAATCCCCTCCTTCTACCTTGATTAAACTCGAGGGCAATCACCCTTGCCAGGGTGGTGAGCACTGCCAATGTGCATCTTGTTTACAGCTGGGCTCATTTTTTAGCGTGTTTTTCCCATTTTGCACTGGGACCAAACTCTTCTGCTGTATGCCGCGGATAAATCCATTTTAAATACCAAGTTTCTCATGTTTTTTCACAGGAGCCATGGGATCCAGAACGTTGTGTTTCAGGCTCACATGTGCAAAGTGATGCCAGGCCCCCAGAGACCTGCAAGGTGTCACTGTCACTGCAGGGAACCCTCGGATGGGGCCAGTAGAAACTAAAAAGATTTATTGTAGGACTATTTTATAGTGCTAGGAGCAAGAATTTACTGTCTGGTGTGAGCGGGTTTTAGATGCTGCTGTAAATTCCAGATGAACATTTCACAGCATTTGCCATCCCATCTTGCCCTATTTTATTTTCTGTGTTTCGTTTTCAGTTCTAGATTCTGCTTTATTCTGAATTCTGATACATTTAGAAGGTCATATTTTAAATAACAAACAAACAATCACACCACATTTTGGCAAAAAATGTATTTGGGTAAACATTTTTATTTTACCTGTTTCCCAATTGCCTTTAGCAGTCACTTTTAAAAATCGCTGCATCTAACTAATTTTACTTGAAAATATCCTGTTTCTTTCTTTTTTTTTTCTCTCTGTTTTT
This sequence comes from Sialia sialis, assembly GCA_009812075.1. Lineage (NCBI taxonomy): Eukaryota > Metazoa > Chordata > Aves > Passeriformes > Turdidae > Sialia > Sialia sialis. The sequence continues at coordinate 4,744,757 of VRYO01001272.1, forward strand.
TCCCCTCCCTCACAAGAAGCAGTCCAGATTTCAGAGAAACTTTAACAGTAAAAACCCACATCAGCACCCTGAGATATTTCCATGTTTGGCTTTGAATCTGTCAGTTTTACATGGAGAAAAAAATCTGTTGTGAATTTTCTAGTTCAGAGACTTTGCAGTTTGGTGGTTTGGGCAGAATGCACGGAGCTTTTCTCCCTGGTCATTCCTGTGTTTCACCCATCACTCTGTGCCCTGACATCCTGCTGGCTTCCTCCATTTTCTTTTTTTTTTTTTTTGGATAATCTTCTTCCGTCTATTTTTTAATTTTTTTTTTTTTTTTGACTGAAATGACACGGAAGTCTGTTTCAGTTGATGATGACATGATGCTGAACTTGTCTTTCTGAGGACTCACTGGTTGCCTCCGTAGCCATCGGTGGCCAATGGTGGGAGCCCAGCCCTGGCTCCTCATTGCCCTTGGCTCTGTGCTGTGATTCCAGGATTCCAGCAGCCCAGGTGCTCTCTGCTGTGCTGGAATATCAGCCAGAGCCTTGGCTCTGCTGCTCCAGGCTGCAAGGGGTGGTTTTTAATCCCTCTTTTCAGAGTGTTTCGAGGAACAGGAGGAGAAGCATACGGCAGATGCTCACCTCGGCTCCCAGGAGGGCTGGGGGGGTGTCCCAGCAGCTGTTGGGGTGATCCTTGTCCTTCTGTCCTTCCACAGTCACGTCCCAAAGGTGTGCTCGGAGTGCATCACCCCACGAGCAGGGGTGTCACAGGGCAGAGGCACTGGAGGAGCGACTCCATCCTCTCCTGGTTTTCCTCCAGCTGGATCAGCTCCGCAGCAGGGCTGGGAGCTCCTCAAAGGCACAGCTTCTCCTTCAGTGGAGCTTGTGGGGTATGGGTGCCTTGGGTGTGGGGAAGTTTGTTGAATTTAGGACTCACATTTGGCCAAAGCAGGTCTCTGGTGAGAGCTGGGTGCAGCTTTGGCCTCAATCCACATGAGACATCTGCAGAGGAGCAGGCGGAGCAGGCTGAGTGCTGAGCTCGTGGATCCTGCACCTCCCCACCTCTGTCCTTGTCACCAAATCTCCAGCACATCCATCCTCGCTGTCCTGTCATTGCTCATTGCCTGACCCTCATCCAGCCAACAGGAGCACTGGCATAACTGGAACCTCCACTTGTTCCCTCCTGCCCACCCTGCTCTCCCTGCTCTGGGCACCATCTGCTGAGTTTGGGGCTGTCTCATCTCACCAACTGTCGCTTGTCCTGGCTGAGGGGGAAATGTGCTCACGTTTTGCATCAAAGGACCCTCCAGCCCTCTCTTTGTGGACCAGCCGGGCTGTCGGAGAGGAGCCAAGCAGTTGGCACTCAGTAAGCGCCGAGCATTAATAAAAGCATTACAGTGAGGTTAGAGCCTCATTAAAGTACTGCTAACGAACCGTCTGCCTTCCAGAAGTACGAAATTTTAGCTAACACTTCCTCCTTCTAATTTTATGTATATTTAAAACTTTCTGGGCAGGCAATATTCGTTTCTCCAGGCTGCTACAGCATAAACAAAGCCCATTTCAGAGGAGCTGCTCTGGAAGTGCCTTTGGGTGCTGCAGTCTCACCAGACAGGGCGCAGAACCTTTGGGCAGCCCGTGTGTCATCCTGGAGCTCCCTGGACACAAACCCCATCACTCCTGGCTGCACTGGGGGCTGTGGGATGAAGGCAACACCTCTACCCCCCTCTCCCAACCCTGCAGTGCTGCTGGCACCCTTTGCCAGGTGTATTTTGGGGGACAGAGATCCTGCAAGCGTCACCTGAGCTGGCACTGCATCCCCCAGCAGCCGGCAGGGATGGCACCAGGAGGGGTTCTGCTCTGCCCCAGGCTGCCCAGCACCCTCGGGGCTGGCTCCAGGTGGTGCTCCTGGCTCGCCACGCTCTCCCCGGGCTGCTCCGCTCCCCAGACACCCGGCCTGCCCTTTGTAAAGCAAATTAATTCTGCCCCGCGCCGCGCCGGGGAATAGCCGTGCTCCGGGGAGGCTTGGCAGCGGCAGGGAGGAAAGCAGCTGCTCCGGGACTCACAGCTCCTTTTGATTGCTGGTTTTAGCAGCATGTGAGGGGCACATCCCGCCGGTCAGGATGCTGAGCCTGCCCCGGCAGAGCGCACGGCTTCTCCTGCTCTCACCTCACACAGCTTTTTATTCTCCTGCTCCCTTTGAAACTGTCAAAGGACAGCGTTTGATGGATGGATCCATCTCTTTTACCTTACAGGGTTCACATGGTGGTTTTGGTGTAAATGCCATTTTCTTGCATGGAAATAACCAGTCCCAATGGTTTCTGGTTTAGCAGCGTGTTTGGAGGGTCTGCCCTGGGGAGAGGGGTGTCATGAGAATAAACTCGCTGTTTCACTGCTGCTTGGTGCTGCAGAGGCTCAGAGCCCCGTGCAGCTGCAGGTTTGTGCTAAGGATGCTCCCCCGCTGCATCCCGAATTTTGTGGGGCTGCTCCGGCAGTCTTGGGTGTCCTGCCTGGGGCTGGCAGTGTCTCAGCCTGGGGGAGTTAATCACTCACCGCGAAATTTCCTCTCCCTTTCAGGCATTGCAACGCACATTTTCCTCTTGCAAAGGCTCCGGCTCTGCAGACAGGCACACTACCCTCACTGCGGGGAAATCAGTAGGATGTCTTGGGGCAAAGGTAAAACTAAAGTACATCAGTAAATGTTTGCAGGATCAGGACCTTATTCAGGCATAAATCAAGTAGCTCCAGCCAACAATAGAATTACCTAAGTATAAAATCCCATGTAAGCCAGTAAGATCAGCTCCAAACCTGCTATGAATTTGCTTTTTGTTTCCATGCCAAGAATATATCACTTCTAACTGCTGCAATCAGGGCTGGTCCTTTCAGGTTTTTTGAAGTGCTTTTGGGCACGTTTATTTCCCGTCCCCAGCAGATCCACACGCAGCCTGTCCCTCCTTCCCTGGGGCATGTCCCAGCCTGCTTCGCCCACAATAAATTGTAGCTATCAGAGAATTTTTATTTTTTTCTTTCCTGGCTGTTTTTTGTTACTACATTCGGTAAACAAAGGGACAGCAGTGACGATCCAAACCCATTCTTTTTTATTTGCCTGGGAACAGAGTCAACTATTTGTTGGTTTTTGTTGCTGTTTTTGTTCTCTTTTTAGCCGGTGACCGTTGAAACAGCTACTGGTACCTGCGGGGAGCACGTTCTGGTGCTGCAGGATTGTCACCTGGGGCCACCGGCTCAGGGAGGGGACAGTGAGGAGGACAAGGAGCTGCTGGGGGAAGGCACCAGGTGAAACCAAAGCTCCAGGGCACCGTGGTCCCTTCTGTCCCAACATGAGAACAGCCTGCAGCGTGTTCCTGGTGGGTGCACGTGCCTCAGTTTCCCCAGTTCTCAGTGCGCTGTTTGGAGATGTGCCCCAAGATGAGAAGTCTGGTGGTGTTCACACCTGGCTGAGCCAGGATGGGACCAGATCTTGGGACTGAGCTGCTCAGAACCCTTGGGAGAAGGAAGGAAGGAGGGATGGGAGTGAGAAGGAAGCTGGAGGCTCTTTTAACCTGAGAGCAAACTTCTGCTGGCCTCTCCATCTGTGGGGCTGAGCAGCAGCTCAGGCAGCCCAGGCAGCTCCCAGGCTGGATTTTTTCTTAGCAGGCACCGAGAATTCCCACTGCCATCCCCACCCACAGCAGAGCTCTCCAAAAACCCAGGCAGAGCTTCCCTGTCCCACTGGGACACAGCAGTCCCTGGGGCTGGGACAGGAATGCATTTCCCGTGCTTTGGGCCATTTGTCACCCCAGGCCACTCAGGAACAGGGTGGGGGGAGCTGCTCTGCTCCTCTGCCAGGCAAAACTCCTGTGCTGCAAACCAAGGAACATCCCCGGGAGCCATATGGTGTCCCTGAGGCTTTGGTGGAGTTGAACAAAGCCCAGAGCAGCCCAGCAGGTCGGTCTGTGAGCCATGGGGAGCCCAGGGGACCTGTCCTGCCCTGCTCAGGGCTGCCAGCCCTGTGTTCAGGAGCGTGTTGGTGTCTGCTGTGCCTGGTGGAGCTGCTGAGACTGGGGGGTTTGCATGTAAAGGAGGATGGTTTTGTGGTTAAATGATACAAGCGGAGAGAGCAGCGTCTCAGAGCAGCATCCCAAACCCCGATCAGACAGCAGAGGAGCTTGGGGATGTGTGATGTTTGCTCTGAGCCACGATTCAAACCTGTTCTCAGGGCTGGGGGCAGCACAGCCAAGCCCCATGGACTGCTGGAGAGCCTGCCCTGAGCTCTGCTCCTTCTGGGGCACACAGGAGGAGGAGTACGTGTGGCTCTGGCCTGAGAGAATCCACCCAAACAGGTCCCAAACCCACAGAGACAAGAAAAATGACTCAGGAGAATTCCTCTGGGATTTTACCATGCACCTCGCTTTGTGTGCACCTCGCTTTTCCTGTGTGGAAAGACACAGCCCTGGTTGGTCGAATCTCAAAATTTATATTAAGTATTTGCTGCCTGGTCTCCAGAAGCTGAGAGCAGCATTTCCCACGCTGGAAAACAGACTGGAGGAGGGATGTGTGCCTTCCACCTGGAGCTGTGGGGGCTGCAGTGACTCACTGATATCAGAGGGCTGCCCAAAAAGGACCTGTGGATGTTTAACGTTGCAAAGCTTCTGGAGGTTTGCTTTATAATTACAGTTATGTAAAAAAAAAAACAAAAAAGGCAGATTTCAGAGTTTACTCTAAATGAAAAAGGGAGGGATGATTGTTTCTGACTGGCCGCAGATTAATTTTTTAATTGTGTACCCAGAACATGTTGTCATGCAAGAAAAATCTAACCCTTACAAAAACTCATTTCAAAATGAGTAACTGCAACATTTTTTCACTCATTGTCTAAGAAGGCTGCTGCAGGACTGCTGGGACTTCCCTTCTCCCCAGAAAGATATTCTGGTGTAATTAATGAGGCATTTGGAGTCTGATAGCGTTTGCTTCCATCCAGTTTCTCATGAAACCCCTCCTGATGCCTCTCAGAAGGTATGTCAGCTTTACTGCCCCACTTCCTCCCTCCCAGAAGGAAAATGGGAACTGCGAAACTCCCCCAGTTTCTTGGCAGAGAGGCTGAGGTGGTTCTGCACAAAGCCATGGATTCTGGCAGCAGTTTTATCTTCTTGCTGGGCTGGAAATGGTGACCTCAGCCGTTGCAGCAGGTGTTCTCTGGAACATTCTGCAAGAAAATTGGTTTAAATAGCAATAGCATAATCTATCCAACCAAACTAGCAAAGTGTTAATCTGTCTCAGGGGTGATACAAAAATTCTATGAAACTTTCAGGGCTTTGCTTGGTTTTTCTGCACCCAAACAAGCTCTCAGAGCTGTGCCTTGTGCTTGTCCATCACTGCCTGCAGAAAGCCCAGCACAGAGAGGCCATTCCTGCTGATAGCAGGAAAGCAGTGTTTGGTCCTGCTGTCAACAGGTTTTAGCTTGGAGAGAAACCTCCACTAATCAGCTGCTTTGTGGCATTTTTACAGCAAGATAAAAGATGCCTGGAATTATGTGCTGGTCACCAAGCAAATGTTTTACTGGTGAAATTTCCAGACGCTGTTTACAGCCTTGATTGACAAAAGTGCCAAAAATTTACAGCCCTCTCCATGCCCTTCCCAGATTCACAGATGAGATGGGAGATGGAGATGATGGAGAGAATGGAGAGGATGGAGATGATGGAGGTGATAGAGGGGATGGAGGTGATGGAAATGATGGAGAGGATGGAGAGGATGAGGATGATGGAGAGGATGGAGAGGATGGAAAGGATGGAGAGGACGGAGATGATGGAGGTGATGGAGATGATGGAGAGGATGGAGAGGATGGAGATGATAGAGGGGATGGAGAGGATGGAGAGGATGGAGATGATGGAGGTGATGGAGATGATGGAGAGGATGGAGCTGTAGATAAAGAAGGAGATGGAGCCACCTCGTGCAAGAGCTGCAGAGCTAACCCGGGGCTGAAGTGTGGGGAGAAGCTCATTTGTTATGCAAATGTCTGCTTGAGCCTGGTGTAGACAGTGGAAAGCTCGAATTATTTTAAGCAGAGGACAAAAGTTCTCTCCCATTCCCTTATCTTCTTGGATCCTCGAAAAAACAAAACAAACCAGAAACCTCTGTGTGAACCATCTGACAATGATCAGCTTTTCTGGCAAGAGCTGGGTGTGCACAGGCGCATGGAAATAGAACAATTAAGGGGAAAAAAACGGTATTGGGAGCCAGGCTTTGTGTTGTCCTGATGACAGCATGAAGTGATCATCCTGCAGCCTTATCTCTCAGAGCCTGCCAGGGACAGCAGAGCAGCAGGGCTGGGGTGACACAGAGGAGCCAGGGTGGCTGTTTTGGATGCAGGAAGTCCTTTCAGGCCCAAAGTTCGAGCTGGTCCATGCAGGGGAGGCACCCGTGCATGGCAGTGACCTTCCTGCCCGCAGCTTTGCATGAGCAGATGTGCATTTCATGCTGCTAAGAAAACCCTGTCAGTATTTACACAGCATCCAGGGGCAGCAGGGCACAAAGCTGAGCCTTTCCCAGTGGGCAGTGATGCCACGCTGCCTTTTCCATGGGGAGACCCAAACCTGTGCTCTGCCCACTGCAGCTTAAACCCTGTTTTCAGGACATTTTCCAGATGTTTTCCAGACAGGTTGCAACTCTCCAGAGTGGTTTTTCCCCTGAGCTGAGCTCTGCCCTGGCCTCAGCATCCTTGTGGCCCTGAGAAGGCCCAGTGGGCTGCTGCACTCTGGTGTGCAGAGGGCTGGTTAAAGCTGGAGGTGAATCAGATTTTTAAAAGAGGCTTCAGACAAGCTCTTGATCTGCACCAGAAAGATTCCCACTGGTTCTGTGGTCAGGTGGGGGGGGACTTTCTGCCTCACTGGGTGCTGGCCCAGTTTGGCCCTGCTGAGGGAACCTCCCTTTTTCCATGCAGCACATGTCCCACAGGGTCATTTCCAGTGATTCCTGTTTGGGGTTTCCTCACAGCCATGTCCCAAACATATCAGGGCTGTGAGCTGTGCTGCATCACCGCTCCCCAGAGCACGTGGCTCCCTGGGGCTTTGCTGGTGTCTCTGAGGGAGGGCAGCGAGGCCATGGAGGCTGGGGAAAACCCTTAATAAGTCTAAACAACCCCCCAAAAGCCCCATCCCGCCTGCAGAGTCGAGGTCAAGTTGTTGTGGGCTCTGCTGGCTCCTCAGCTAAGGGTCTCTTGCATCCCAGGACCCTGTTGGCACAGGTGACATCCCTGTGAGCTCAGGACTCACCTGGTGTGCCACAACACTCGGGACTGAAGGTGACACTGAGCTGGGGAGGTTCATGAGCCCCTGCCAGGCACAGGGCAGAGAAAATGGAATTATTTTCCTTGGCATGGCCAGGAGATGCTGGCAGGACTTCCCCAGTAACCCCAACGTGTCTCTGCAGGGCCACCTGCCCCCAGCCAGGTGTGAGCCAGGTGCAGTGGAGGGAGCTGTGGCTTGTGGTACAGTAACACCTGGGCATGGTTTCCCCTCTGTATAAAATGCTTTGCTTCCTTAGAGCCACGTCTGCACTGCAAAGTCTCCACTGTCATTCCTCAACACTTAAAAGCAGTTGCTCTCACGGGCATTTTTGAAATTGTTTGAAAAATCTGTGTGGGCATTACAGTGTTTGTTTTCTCTGATGGCTATTTTTAATCTTGTTTTTCATTAAAAAAAAATAAATCGAGATAGATATGAATTGAAGCTGTGCCTTTAAATATGACGTGATGTTGGCTGCCCAAAACTAAACACAAAATAAGGGATAGTTGGAGCATGTGCCCAAAAGCTGGGAAAGGCTAAAGCTTTGAATGCCACTCTCTTGGCAGCACTGTGAGAGCAGAGCCCAGGAACCACGGCCAGGGCACGGTGCTGGCCAGCTGGCACCAGAGGGGTTAAAGAAGCAGGTTCAACCTGCAAGGAAAGAGCTGGAAGTGGCCTTTCCAGGAGGAATGCTGTCACCCCACTCTCCCCCTTGGCACCCAGGCTGAGAGAGCCACCAGAGCAGTCCCAAAAGACACAGGGAGCTGGACTGACAGCATCAGGAGCGACAAAGGGGATGGCTCCCTTCTACGCCTCGCTGCTTTGCAGAGCTGGAGAGGAGCTGTGCAGGGAGCTGCACCCTCCCCCAGCTCCCTGGCCCATGGCTGGGGTTCTCTGCTTTTGTTCCCGTGCTGGGGACTTGGCCAAGTGGTGCTCGGCCGGAGCCAGAGGCGGCGAGAGGCCGGGAGGGCACGGTGCTCCCTGCGGCAGCAGGGATGGGATGGGGGCCCTGCAGTGGGGCTGTGGCACTGAGGGACCCCAGAGCAGGGACAGAGACCTGCCCTGCAGTGCTGGCACTGCCATGTCACACTCAGTG
>VRYO01001272.1:4762151-4808304 GCA_009812075.1 Sialia sialis
TTTTTTTTTTTTTGTCCTAGTGGTATCCTTGCAGGGCGAGAGATTGTCCCGGTGGGGCGGCGCGGGCGCTCACTGCATGCGGTCGGGCTGCAGCTGCTGCGGCTGGTACTGCACGAAGGCGGCGGCGGGCGCTGCGGGGGTGCTGGCGCCCAGCGGCGGCTGCACCGTGCCCGTGTAGCCGTAGCCCACGAAGCCGGCGGCGGGGGAGGCAGCGTAGGGGTACTGGTCGTAGGCAGCTGTGGTGTACTGGGAGTAGGCTTGGCTGGCGGCCGTGTAGTCGATGTAGGGAGACGTGATGGACTGCACGGGGGTGGGGATCACCACGCTGGGCTGGATGATGGCTTGGGGGTAAACGTAGTGAGGTGTCAGTCTGTGGAGGTAAAGGGGGAGAGTCAGTGAGGGGTTGGGTTATCTGAACGGCTTTTTTTCCCCCCTCTCAAGTTCATGTGCGTCAGCCACGGGAATGGTGCTGCCCAGTGGTGCTGCCCTCGAGCGAGGGGATGAAAAGCAAACGCTCCTAGACCCCGAGGGTGGGGGTAGTGCAAGGTGAAGCATGGGCTGCTCTAGTACACACACCCTGGTCCCCATGGCTTGTACCTCCCATTATCCAGGCTGCTGCAATCCAAAGTGAGCTCCCTGGAGGGCTGTGACACAGCCTCTGGCTCACCCCATTTCCTTGGCTGTCCCATGACACAGCCTCTGGCTCACCTCATTTCCTTGGCTGTCCCTGCCAGCCTTTTTGCCTCCTGTATTCTCCATCCAAACCTGGGTGCAGGGTCCTGAGGACCCACAGCCCCCGTGGGGCACCTCCTGGCACCTGGGATGTGTCACTCTCACTTGTCTCACCAGGAATGACCGCTGTCCCCAAGCACAGCCCCAGTCCCTCCAGCCTGCCAGGTGTTATCAGTTACTACACACTTACACTGTGTTTCCACAACACTGGATGTTTAGGGAATGCTACAGGGTGTTTGTTGTAAAACAGCAGATATTACTGCTGCTTTTTTCCCCCAGCAGCACTGCCCAGGAGCTGGCAGAGCAGTGACACTCCTATGCCCATGAGCTGTCACTTCTGCCCTTTCCAAAAGTGCTGCTTCTCCCAGGCTGCCCCGGCCCTGAGGTAGCTGTGCTGCTGAGAGGAACTTAACAATGTCACAGTCAATTAAAGTCCATAGGTGGAAAGATCCTGGAGGTGATTAATGCAGGAGTGCCTACTAATTTGCTAGAAATTGCTAATGAGGAGGAAAGGGGAGGGGGGAGCATCAAAATGAAAGGGCTGTGTTTTCCCAAGGGCCCACAGCAAGTCGGGTCTCAAACAAGGGCAAAAACTGCAAACCTGAAGGTTTAGGTACATCTACACATGCTGCCATGGGCCAGGCAAAAATGGGGACTTGCATGTGGCCTGAAGAGTGTGGCAAGGTGACACCAAAAAGGGCACCCTGGGGAGAAGGTCCCTTTGGCCACTGCTTGCTGAGCCACACAAGGCCACAGAATGAAGCAAAGCCATCCCCTGAAAGATTGTGCCACCCTGTCTCCAAACCCAAACCATTTGGAAAAAAAAAAAAAAGGCAAAACTCTGCAGAGAGATTATGCAGATTCAAATATTTTGGGGATTTTTGTGTGGATGTGTGTGACAGCACATTTTCAAACACTACCACTTTTAAAAGCCTCCCACAGGCTCTTCACAAGGCACAGGGCTGTACATTGCTACCCTCATTCCACCTCAGCATCCAAAATCTCAAAATCTCAGCCACCACCTGCAGGTCCACCTGGGGCTGCTCCCACTTGCTTTACAGCCAGCACTGCATGGTTTCATCTGCTTTTCAGACAGGAGAAAGGCTTCTCACAAACAAGTGCTCATCTGAACCGAGTTTCTTCTCCTTTTCCCGCTCCCATATGCAGTTTGTTTTTGCTTGAGACAATTTGCATGACAAGAGAATGACTGCTCTCCTCTGCCTCCCCACACAGCAGCACAGCCTCTGAAATCAGGGTCCTTCCACATGCCCAGGGAGGATGAGTGATGTTGAGCAGCATCCCAATCTTTGATTCAGAGCAGACCTTCTCCTGAGAACCCCTGGACAGCAAGAGGGACCTCACAGCCCTTCAGTCCATCAACACACCATACCCAGCATCACCCTGTGGGTAACAAGAATGAGATGAGGCAGCAGAAATGCACAGAATCCCTTTTTGTTCAGCTCTGATCTAAGCTGAGGCCAGCACAGCTGAATCAGAGCTGGAGCTCAGGCACCAGCCCAGCCCAAGGGCACTTCATGTCACACTCACAGCAGGCAGTGGCAGCCACCTCTTGGAGGAGCAGGGTCCCACCCTGAGGTTCCTCACGCCTCTCACTGGGGGATTTTCTCTTTCATTTTGTTTTAAATAACTCAGAGGTGCAATGCTGCTCTCTGGGGCTGCCAGGGCTTAGGGAAAGGCTCTGCAGAGGCACCCCAGGCACTGACCCAATGATATGAGCAGGCTCTGTCCACTGCTCTGCCCCCTGGCAGATCAGCTCAGCCACATCCTGCATCCCATTCTGCTCATCACTCCTCCCTGCATGTCACAGCCTGCCACCAGGACCCAACAGAGCTAAAATCACTCCACAGATGCGACAAAAAATGCACTGAAAACCACACTGTGGCAGGAGCAGAGGAGGGGCCTGCACTTCCCTGCCCACAGGGAAGCTGAGCTCACCAATTACCAGGACAGTCCCCTGAGCATCACCCTGTCTGAGCATCCTCCATGTCCCTTGCTGCCACCCAACTGCTCTGCACAGCCCATGAGGGGGATGTGGTGCCATCAGGGTGAGTGGATATTGCCAGCTCATCCCAAGAAAATCTGAATTGTTGGTTTTGCTTTCATGCACGGAGCTTGGAGACAGCAAATCTGCAACAACCTGCAGATGGAAATGTAAAATATCCTATGTTTTTCCTTCAGCAAGGAAAAATCACAGCTTTTCAGTGCTACTTGGAATAAAAAGCACCATTAGCTTGGAAGGCAGAAAGCACTCCTGTACCCCACTTCCAGAAATCCATCCCACCAGTGCATACACAAGCACACATCACTCACAATAGCTGGTACTGCACTAAAAAATCACACTCAGCAACCCCAGGATCTGCTTCTAAAGAGAATGTAAATGTAAAAGGGAAGGTCCTTTTGATCTGTAGGATTTCAATAATACAGCTAGAAATTTCAACCAAGGTATCATGCAGTTTGGTCTTCTGAATTAGGTGGACAGATGGCAATTCATCAATCAAAACAAAACACACAACCCAAAGTAAGGTCACTTTGATGACTTGCAGCTACAAACAAAACAAACCAGTGCAGTAGGATGAAGTTCTCTGCTGGCTACATTTAGCATCCACAGACAATCTGAACATATTTCCCCCTTTTCCATTATTTCTGAAGATGATCTTTCAGGAGATAAATTTTTTAAAAAGCAAGCCGTTCTGGAGTTCTCTTTCTAGAAAACAGCAAACTCTAATCTGAATTTCTAGAGGATGAGTCACATCTGTGTTTTAAGATGCCTTTCCCTCCCTCCCTCCCTGCAGTTTTCCTCCATCCCCCACCATGCTGCCAGCCAGAAGAGAACTTCATCAAAAAACACACACGGTGTGATTATAAAACATCAACCAAGTGATCAGCCGTGGCCACCACACACCAAGGTCATCCTGTGAGCAGCAGATGGACCAGATGCTGCTGGCACAACAAGGAACCAGGGGCAAAGGCCACCCAGCATGGGCAAACCTGAGCCCAGAGGCATTGGTGGCACAGGAGGGACAGCAGGAGGGACAGCAGGGACTTGTGGCACCCAGCCACGCTGCCAGAACTGAACCAGAACCAAGGAGATGGTCACAGAGCCACTGGCAGGGGGGACAGAGCTCTGTCCTGCTTTGGCTGGGGGACAGAGTAAAAGGGGCCCCTTTTTGGTGCAGGCCTGGCTGGAGATGTTCAAACACGTCAGGGGAGGCACCAGGCAGATGAAAAAGTCCCTTTCAGAACCTGCCATCGGCCACCACAGCAGCAGGGCAGGGCTGGCTGGGGAAGAAAAAAGGGACAAGACAGGAGGAAATGTGTCCCACACCTCTCCCCAAACACTGAGGAAGTGGAACAAGCTCTCAGCAGCAGCTCTCCACCAGAGCTCATCTCAGAGATACTTCATATATTTGACCATTTTGTATCAGATTTACACCTAAAATGTGCTTTAGCTGCACTTTGCCATCCTGCAGGACTTCCTACACATGAGCCATGAGCTGCTCCTGCAAGCTGCAGGAGTTTGGGAGAGCACCAAGGTGGGAATTCCTGACCCCCTGGATCTCTGGCAGCCCTGCAGGGAGCTGCTTTTGTCAGTTCTGAAGAGGTGGAGACAGCTGCACCCCTCTGTCAGGAGGGACACGGCATCACACAAACATTTGGGAAACAAGGAGGGGCACAGGGCTCTTGGCAGCCTCACAGAGACCAGCACACAAATGCCACCAGCACGACCAGCCTTTTATTCCTTGAAGAAGAAAAGAAACAGAGCCCTTTGTGTCTGCCAGTGAAGGCACAAATTCTGGCATTTGACCCCAGGAATTTGGCCTCCATTTCCACTAAATCTGACCCACGGGCTGCCCCAGGGACACCCACACTGCCCCAGCACGTGATGGCAGGAGGTGCTGGGGGTGCTGCAGGACCAGCTGAGCACAGCCCCTGCTGATGTGACACCTCCAGCCACTGCCTGCACGGTGTGCTGGATCCAAAGGTGTGTTTGGAAATGGGCTCCTGAGTTCCAAGCTGCTCTGGGAAGCACACCCCACACTTGCAGCACGGCAGAGCTGGAGATGCAGGCACACACCCTGGTGTAATTCACACTCCTGGAGATGCAGGCACACATCCTGGTGTGATTCACACTCCAAGGAATCGTTCCTGAGGGACACTCCCAAGCCAGCAAGCACTCACCTCGAGGAGACACTCAGCAAAGGTGTGGAGTGCAGGGCTGGCCACAGGGATCAAAGGGGCCCCAGCCACGATGGCAGGCTGTGGAAATGTGAGAAATTCAGGTGCTGTTCTCAATCCAGACGTGAGGAGGAGGCTGGAGGGTGGCTGGGGGATCCCTGCCTGCCCACCAGGACTCTCACTCCAGAGGGGGATCACAGTTTGTCCAACGCTTGGGTGCAGATCAGGACATTGGTGGTGCCCTCATCACTCCACAATGCCTCCACCATTCACTTCAACCACAACATGACAAACCTCCAACTCCTGAAATGTCCCTACTAAAGCTGATTTAAACATGTCCTGAAATGTCAACAGCTTCTGCCTCATCAGCCAGCTATCCCAGCCAGCTCAAAGTCACACAAGGATGAACTCTGCAGCTCCATGGGATTTATCATCACCTGCTGCAACATGACACAAACACAAAATAAGCAAAGCAATCAACACAATTTCTGCTCCTCTTGTAACTAGTTTGTCTGTCTTCTCATCTTCCTCTGTCCCTCTGAGAAGATTTACAAGGCAGCCTGTGCAAACAGGTACAGGACTGAGCTTCCTGCTTCCCTGCTGGGAGCAGATGTCACCACACCAGTGGCAGTCACCAAGGCATGACATGCCACAACAGACTGTCCAGACTGCAGTCAGAGAGGAAAAAACCCCAGAAAGAAGTAAAAAAAAGTCTGCAGACCAAAGATGGGAGTACATCTCACACAGATCTCATCATTTTCTCCACTCGACCAAAGCTGAGATCAACATGCTGAGCTCCACCATGAGTTATAGCCAGGCTCAAAAGTTTTATCCTCTGCATCTTGCTTCCCCCACACCCAAAGGAAGAAGGAAAAAAAAAAGCCCTTGATCCCAAACAAAGGCATACTGGGCCAGACCAAAAATAGTTTTGGAGAGAAGCAGGCTGAAAAACACTCAGGTAGCAGGAGATAACATCTGCCTGAAACAAGAGCCATCTGGCACCAAGGAAAAAGCCACATGGAAGTTTATCCACAGCTAGTCAGCTCTCCAGAGAAGGAAAAACTCCTCCCCTTTCCAGTTATCAGCACAGCCAAACCAGAAATTAACTGACAGCAGAAACAGGGACTGTTTCACCCCAGTGCATGACAGGAACCTGAGTCCTTCAACACCCTTGTGAGGAACCTGGGAGGATGGCAGGGAAAACCAGGGTCTCCAACAGATTAACCCAGGAAGCCCCAGAACTCTGCCTCTGACTGAGCTCTCCAATTTTCTTCTGCAATTTAGAGGAAATCAATGGCAGAAACATCTCTAAGGTCCTCTGAAGTACCTGACAAGTTTTGGAATAATACACATTAGTGACTACTTTCAACTTTTTTAACTTCCATTTTTAACAGACTTTCTTTCTTTACACATGATCCCTTCTAGTGACCTTTAATTAAAAACATCCACTCATTTGATTTATCAAAAATCCTTCTTGGAGAGATGAAGTGTTTTGAAGTAGAATGCTTCAGTTATGGAAGAAGTTTTCTTCATAAAACAAGTAATTAAGTAACTTCTCAGCCAAGAAAGAAATTCCACTTTAAGAGTTTGTGATCTCTGCTGCCAATTGTGCCTTTGTGGTAGCAGAACATTTAAGACATCTCAATCTAATCGCTCCACACCTTCCATGGGAGATGCCTGGATCCAGCTTGGCTTTCCCAGAAAGCTGCTTTGGCCAGAGCAGCTCAACTCTGACACAGGAAAGTTAAAATGCTCAAAGCTGGTGACAGGGAAATGGCAGGGGACAGCACAACTCTGTTTACAGCACTTGGAGACTGAGAAACAGGAGACTGAGTTTTAACTCTGAGGTCCAGGACTTTTCATCTTTTGTGATCATGGAGTATATTTAGCTCTGGTATGCAGTTTGCTCCCATCCATGGGGAACAAGTTCTTCATAAAAGTCGCATTTAGAAGTGACCCGGTGTCCTTGCTACCAAATTATCAGCACAACAACTGTCTGGCTCCCTGGCTGGTGCCCTCAGAGCTGGGGCAGGATGCCCAGGGCTGCATTCATCATTCCAATTACTGGGCATGTGCTTAATACTATGAGTTGGGGCCCATATGCCAACAGCTGCTCAAAGGAAACATGAGAGCAAGCACAGGCTGGGCTGCTCTGGAAATTCAGACGTGTGCATCAATCTGCCACGTTGGAACTCTGGCAACACAGGTGAATTTTGGATCTGCCACTCCCCAGCTCCTGCACCAATGGGAAAGGTGTCTCTGCTGAGGAGGATGAAGAGGAACTCCACCAGAGGCAATGGAATCACACACAGAAGATGGCACAACTCAAGCCATGTGCTGGAAAGCCAAAGCTAGAGCCAGGCTGTCTCTCCATCACACACAAGCCTGTGCCCTGACTGCCAGGAATGGCTCAGATCCTTCCTCCAGAGCTGTCCCTTGCAACAGGTCTGAGCTTGGCACATCATTCACACAGCCGCTTCATCAGACCACGCTTTTGTACTGTTTTACAGGCAGAATGTGAGTAAATTGTGCCCCAAACCCAAAAAACAGGCACACCAAACCCTTGGGTCTGACACCAGCATTTGACACCTTGAAGTAGATGTTCAAGAAAATTCTCAAAGCAGTCTGATCTGCTTATAAACACATTTATGCTTAAAAAACACAAAATAAAATAATAAAAAAAATCAGAAAGGGATTTCTTTCTGACTGGCAAGCATTTGGTCTGAACAGTAGTCACCATGCACGAGAACAGGCAGCTGAAGCCGTTTGGAAAATGGATTTGGACATTTCTTAGGAAATGACCTCTTTTCCCCCCAAGCTTTCATGTTCCTGGCACGGGATAACACCAGGTGCCAGGGGCTCCATCCACATGAGCCTGGCAGAGTGAGATGGGATCCTGCAGCCTCCAGCTCCACTGGGCACTGGGGATTGCCAGCTGACACAGGCTGGGCACAGCACGTGCCCTTTTACAAGCATAACCACAGAAAAGATAAAAGTTTGTTGCCTTTTATTTTTAACCCAATCGGGAAATTTTAAGGATAAAACAGCTGTGAGGGGAGGCTGGGCTGACACAAAGACTTTCTTCACTTCCTAACTGCAGCAGCATCAACACATGAAATTTTAAACTCAAAGAGATTTAACTCTTCCTGACATTGCTGGAGACCAAATGTGGGCCAGAGGCAGGGGGCCACCAAAGCAAGTAACTACACACGGATGGGGTCTCTGGAGCAATGACATCCAACGTGCAGCTATGGAGAGAGCTGGATCCTGCCACAAGAGACAGCCTGATGTTTGCAAGAGCTCAGTCACTTACTCAGTCACTGGTAGATCTCCCACACAGATAGCTCCTTCGCTGAGGCACAGCCACAGGAATGCATCTGCCATATGCTGCCCGTGTCCAGAGCAGCAAGCAAAGGGAGAACCAGGGAATGAATTCCCTGCACAGACCCAAAGCTGCCTCCATCTCCAGAGCCCCAGAGCAGGGAACCACCAGGTGGGACCAAGCAGCTCTGCCACATCCCCTGATCCCATGGAGCATGGCAGCTGCAGGGACACCCTGGCACTGCCAGGTGCTCCCAAGCAAGGCACAGTCTGCAGGCTCCAGGCTGAGCCCCAGGCCCAAAGCTGCTTCCCTAAACTCAGCAGCTGGATCTCCAAGTCACCCTGCCACAGCCACATCCTTTGCCTTGCATTACTGTTAAGATCTCTGGCTACAAGAAGCTAGAAACTTCTTTTCCAAACAGGATTTACTACTGACTCCGTGCTGTCTGCTGTGCTAGTGCCTCCCCTGCCAGGACCCAGGAGGAAGGAGAGGCTCCTCGTGGTTTCTCTTTCTGTTCCGCATAGCCCTGGCAATATTTACAGCTGCACTGAGGTGTCTGGGGCTGGAGGGGGGAAGCCTTCAGTTTATAAATAATCCTCTCTGGTGTTTGGGTAATTTTCATAGTTTCCATTCATTTCAGGTTTCACCAAAATCTGCGTGTTGTGGCTTGATAGCTGGGACATGAGTGGCTGCTTGCTCGTCCTTAACTGCCCAGAGTTAACGGCTGCTCATTCATTCCTGCCCTGCCAAGGCCACCTCCAGCACCCTGTGCCCCTGACAATCATCTTTTGGAAACCACAACACCAACCCCTGGGCACTTTGCAGAGACAGGAACTGCAGGAGGGAGAGCCAGGCAACATCTCACACCGGGGACAAAGCAGCTGAGCCATGGAGCTTCCTTTGGGAAAGCCAAGATCCATGGTGCAAACAGACAACAGCAATTCAGGGACAGACCCTGACAAATCCTCATCCACCCTCATAAACCCTGAGGGCTAACTACTAATTATTATTGCTGTTATTATTTACAATTATTTTATTAATTATATTAATTACTATTTGAATAGTATATTATTAATACCCTGCTGTCCCACTGAGGGCCAAGGAAAGTGTGGGTTCAAGGGAATGCAGGAGTGGAGCTTGTCAGGCTCTGAATTTTGTTGGTCTACTGAGGAGACAAAGAGGGAACTGGCAGCCAAGCTCTGCTGCCCAACTGAGCACCTGAGGCTGTGCTCAGAAGCCACAGAGCAGCCCCAGTTGTGTGCTCAGGTAAAGGTGGTGCTCAGGTAAACACATGCTGCAAAACCCACATTTCCAGTGATTCTGCTGCAGCAATGACTGAATTCAATGAAATTCTTGTTTACTGATGCTTGCAAATGATGATATATAATCCCCTGCCTCCAGCCCTCCATTCTCCTGGTTCCTGTCTCTTGGCAACTGATAAATAATTTATAATGCTCTCCACTGTATGTGCTAACTGCAGTTCTGCTGGCTTAATGATGAAACCAATGCCTAAGAACTGCAACAGGAACTGTCTAGATCACAAGGAACATGTAATCAGTCGATCCCACACTCCTCCGGATGCGAAACCAAAAGCAAACTGTTGGGAAAAAAAAAAAAATTGCTTTCAAGAGCTGCGGCTGCGGGGTAGGAAGGGCACTCAGCAAACTGCAGATAATCTGCAAGGTGCTCCTGCCAACAAGAGGAGTTTTAACAGGCTTCACCATTTTGCTCTTCTCTGTTCCCATGCGTGGCAGGACTCGCCAGAGGCTGCTTTTATTGGCAACTTCTCTCCTGCACTCCCATGCAAAAGTCTCTGGGTTTGCATCCCAAAGGTGCTGCTGCTGCTTTGGGGGCTGTGAAAGCTCTTGCAGCTCCCATGCAAGCTGTTAAAAATCAGCTTTTGGTCCACGCAGACTAATGCAGCTCTAGTCCCCAAAAAAGGGGAGACTCTTCATTTCGTGGCAGATGTTCTCCAAGGTTTTCCAGCAGAGCTGTAAGTGCTGGTGGAGAGCAGTGTTTGAACCGTACACAGCACACCAACACTGGGCGTGCACTATTGTGGCAACACAGCCTCTTACTTCCATAAACTCAGGGCAATGAGATTATCCAGGCAGTTGGCAACTGCAGCCATAAGGGCAGAGGAATGAAAGTTTTATTGTTATCAGGTTTTTTTCTTAAAAAAGAAAAAAAAAAAGAAAAAAAAAAAGAGAAACAAAACACCCCCAAAAAATGAGCGGAGAGCAGGGAAGGGATGAAGTATTGCTGCTGACAAAGGCCAAAATCCCATCTATTTATATTAGAGTCACACAAAAACCACACCACGGCAGTGCTCAAAAGCTTTAAAAAATGCACCTACTTTCTTAATGCTCTTAGAAAATAATAATAAAAAACCTTATCAATATTCACTTTCTGAAATGGCGTAAAAAAAGAGCTGCATCAATCATTAAACAGTTAAATGAGGGCAGTATGACAGTCACTATTGTTCTCGTGAAGCACACTTGTCTTTTGCCGAGCAGCTGCCAGATCCTATTAGATGTATAAAAAGAGGACTTTTCTAACCAAGTAGGGATGGTATAAGCTATTGAAAACAGCAGACAAAAGCCCACTTTTGCAGACTATTCAAGCCTTGTATAACATCTGTCCAAAATCAATTTTTGACCTAATGTTACTTTCATTAAGTAACAGACTTTGTTTCCAATGCAATTTGTTTTCTAGGATAAAACTGTATCCTAAGCGTTATTACGTGGGAAACGGCAGAGAGGAAGCAGAGGATCTTATTTGAGAAACATGAGAACAGAATTTGCTTAATTGTTTTGACACCTTAAGTACTATAATAGAGAAACTATTTTCCATTTATTTGAATTCCTGTGAATTCTTGAAGTTAGCAAAGCAGCGAGCAATGCACTGGGTTTATTATGACTAAGATTTACTGAGGATAAAGAAGGATCTTTGGGAATTACATTAAAGCTGACAAATGCACAAAACTTCTGAAATCTCAACCAGAAATAAAGTACTCTGAACATTAACAACAGCTGTTGAAACTGTCCACTCTTGACGGCGAAGGCTTTTTTTCACACATTTTAAATAACGAGGAAGTTGATTTGTGAATTTGATTTCAAACAGACCGTTAGGAAACATCTCCACTTACCCAAAGGGTCTCTGAATGAAGGCTGGATGTAGCTGCTGCACACCTATGGTAAAACCTTAAAAAAAAGGTTCAGAAAAAAAAAATTAATGAATGGCATCCATTGTACCATTCAACTCGCAACACACAGGCAGAATTACAGCACACGTCTTTGCATTTGATCTGCTATGCATGTGAGCAAATTCAGAGCCCCATTTAGAAACAAGTTAAATTTAACATGCATATGTGACATGCACGAGGAGCAGATGGGAATTCATGATGAAAGCCCAGTGTGAACGTGCTGCTATCGAACAGACAATGGGGCATAAAGCCTTATTTTACACACTGTGGTCATTAAAGCAAAGGGAGAAATGACGGAGTGGATTTTACTGTTAATGCTCACGGAACAAAGAGGTTAACTGGCAAACATTTCAGCATGGAAAGAACCAGCTTTCACACAGTTACATGAACTTTGGTGAGTAACACTAGTGCAGCAGGGCTGGGTAAGAAGATACAGCAGAGAGGTAACTGGACCACGCAGCGTCCTCAGCCAACAATCAGAACTATGAGGGACAGATAAACGTGCATCGTCAGATCAGATGATTCCAGCCCGAGGAACTTGCTTCCTCGTCTTACAAGCTATTCTAACACAGAGAGATGGGATCTCCTGGATGCCTCACCAGTTTGAATACTCCTTGGTTTTGCTCCCAAATACGCCAGGTTCACATTTGCTTTCCTGCCGTCAATGATGGGGTTTGGGTCTTTGCAAGCTCTTTCAGCAGCAGCTCTGTCTGCCATGGTCACCTGGAAGCGAGCACAGCCTTGTTTGTAGCAACAGCGCTTTGTAAACACTCCAGCAACAGGCACTAAGCGGAGTTTATTTATTGTTCTATTTTGAATCGGGAGCTGCGCTCCCTCCGTGCAGCCCGGCTAGCACAGCGAGATGGGAAGGGCTGCCGGGACTCGATGGAAAAGCGGGCGCTCCCCCCGCGCCCGGTTTCCCCGCTGGGCCGGTGCCAGCTGTTTTCCCCTGCCCTTCCACCTCCTCTCAGAGCCTTTTTTAAGAAGCTGGCGGAGCCCTCCCCAAATCGCCCGGCGCAGAGGAGCTCAGGGCAGCTGCGGGCGGGATGCGGGGACGGCGCTGAGCCCCGCTCGGGATGCGAGGGGGGAGCAGGTGCTGAAACGAACAGCTCGGCCTTAACGGGGGGCTCCTCCCGGACCCCAGCCCGGGATCTGGGCTGGCCGAGCCCCTCCATCCCGCAGCGGGCACAAACTCCGCGGCAGCGACGGGACGGGCCGGGCCGGGCGGCGGCTCCGCAGCGCCCGGCACCGGGAGTGCGCCCGGCCACACCGGGACATTGTGCGGCCACTACGGGAGTCCGTGTGGTCACTCCGGGACATCGTGCGGCCACATCGGGAGATTGTGCGGCCACTCCGGGAGTCTGTCACCGCTCCAGCGGGTCCCCAGCCCGCGGCTCCGCCGCCGGCCCGGTCCCGTTCCCCGGCGCACGGGGGGCAGCGGGAGCAGCGCCCGTCCCGCAGCGCACAGCAGCGGCACTTACAAAGCCGTATCCCCGGGATTTGCCGGTCTGCCGGTCCGTGATCACCACCGCCTCCTCGATGTCCCCGAAGACCTCGAAGTACTTCCTGAGGGAGGAGTCGGTGGTGTGGTAGGGCAGCCCCCCGACGAAGATCTTGGTGAAGGTGGTGTCCTTCTGCACGGTGTGCATGGTGCCGGGAGCGGCCGGCCCCGGCCGGCATCCACCCCGAGCACAGCCGCGCCCCCGCCGAGCCCCCCGCGGCGGCCGAAGGCAGCGGAGCGGCGGCGGGTCCCGGGGCCCTACAGCCGCCTCATGGCCGCGCCTGGAGCCGGAGCGCGGCCCCGCAGCGCCCGCCGGTGCCGGTGAGTAGCGGCCGCCCCGCCGCCGCCGCCGCCTTTGTAGGGCCGCGCGGCCCCGCCCCGCCCGCGCGCGCAGGGGCGCTCGGGGCGCGTAGTCCGGCCCCGCCCGGGGGTCCCCGCTCCGAGAGCACCGAGCCCGGCCCCGCTCCCAGCTCCCGCAGCTCCCCCCGCACACCGCGGGCCCCGCCGCTGCTCCCCCGGGCTGGGCTCTGCCCGCGCTGCAAGCCCCGGTGGAGCGGGAGCGGGGCGGGCAGCGCTGCGGGGGGAGCCCGCCAAAGATCCCGCCCGGTGTGCCGGGTGTCCCGCACCTCCAGCCCGCTGCTGTTGCACAACCGGCAACGGGCAGCGCCGGGGCCCTGTGCTTGGCAGACAAAGCCGTCCGGCTGCCTTTGTGGCACGCAGGGTGGCGAAGGCGCGGTCGGAGGCAGGCGGGAGGAAGGGATGGTGTTGAACTGCATCTCCGAGGAGGAAGAGCCAGGGAAGGGGTCAAGGAGTGAACAAAGGTTCAAAATATCTTTCTCAAGCAGGTTCTTAAGCCTCCTGCTTCTCCCCTGGGCTCCAGGATTTGTATCTGAGCAGCCCTCTCTGGGGACAGGGATGCACCATTCCCATTTCCACTGATAGCAGTGGGGTTCCCCACCGTCCTCCTTTTGCATTTTGTTCCATGAAAGGATGGGCAGCTGCTGCTGTGAACTGCGAGGCTGTGAAGTGCCACTGCCTTGGATGGCACCTGCAGGTTTCTGCCCTGCCATTCCAGCTGGAGAATTGTTACTCTAACACAGCCCCGAATTTGCTGCGTGTACCACTCGGTCCATGACTGCAGGAAAACAAAAGCTGAAAAGTTGCTTGGTTTTTCAGAACCCACCACTGGGGAACTCCAATGGGGGGCTGCTTGCAATGCTTTAATTCCTCCTCTCCAGCATCAGCTGGGGTTTGGGCTATGGGAGAGGGTCCCAAAAATCATTACTCACTCATAGCTCCCATCACCCAGAATCTCAAGAACTGCCCCTGTGCCTTAGGTTTATCATTTAGCAGAGAAAGAGATTTTTTTGCAACATGATAAATGCAGAGATAACATTTTAGGGGGAAAAAAAAAAAAAGTTAGTGAAGTTCTAAATCATCTGCTTTGGCTTCTATACAGCAGGTTCAGACTCTGCAGACACTTTTTTTGTTACAGACCCCACAGAGAAAAGCCAGTTATTTCAAGAGAAAGGAATGCATTAATGTCTGCACTCCATAGTTATTCATTAATATTTTTCTTGCACTGCTTCCATAGTTCTAAGCACCCTATGCTTCATAAAAGAGAGAGGAAAAAAAAAAGCCAAGGAAAGCCATTAAGCTTTTCAGTCCTGAAGCACCAGACTTCAAGACTAGGGCACATTTCCTTTGATTACTGTGGAAGAAAGATGGAGCTGGGCCAGCAGCACCCAACATCACTGAAAAATTGTCAGCATTCTGCAAATGGATGGAGCCACCAGCTGTCCCTGGTCCATCCCAGCAGCAAGCCTGGAACACACCTTTGGGGCCAGGCCTGGGGCCTCTCCAGCCCTGAGTCACCCCTCGTGTCTGCATGACTTCCACCACAAACTGCACATCAGCTGCTTCCTGGGCTGCCCGAGCTAATGACAACCCAGTTGGCATCCAGTCACTGTCCTTTTACAGAGCTTCATTCTGCTCCAAATGATGGCAAAGATTCAAATCATCCAACCAGACTCTGGCTCCTCTGCAGGGCAGGCAGGGCTGGCAAAGTTCTCCAAAGTGACCAGCAGCATCTCTGTTCTCAGGGAAAAACAGCACAGGCTTTTCTCTTCTTCAGACATGAGCCCCACGTCTCTCAAGGGAGAAATCCCAGCTCCTCTTTTCCATCGAGGCAGGAACAGTTCTCTTTCAGGAAGGAGTTCAGGCTGGACCTGGGCTCGGTGAGCACCAGAAGACCCCAGAGTCTGGGGGAGACAGGCTCGGTTCTGCCACATCCTGGAAAGCAGGAGGGGAAATGAAATCTCCTGTCTCATGTATTGCAAGCACAGGATCTAATGAGCTGTTACCACAAACACAGCAGGAAAGGGAAGAGAAAGTGAGTAAGGATAACTTTATGGAGTCAATTAATTTGCTTGTATTTTGTCCACCTCGTTCTTGTGAAAAGCACGCATCCTCAGATAAAATCCAGCCATCAGGTCAAAGCTGCAGGAGCTTGGCAGAGTCAGTTTGATGACACCTCCCTGTGCTTTTCCTGCAACAATAGGAGTACCTGAGAAGAGAAGAATATACCTCAACTTTCTCTGGTAAAGATAACTCCTGCAAAGACAGGCATATCTTGAAGTATGAAGCTGCCTTGGGGAAGGCAGGACATTGCTCAGCACAAATCTAAGAGCAGACTGCAAGCAAGAAGGACAACACAGACCTGATATAAGCTATTGTAGGAGTACACTGATTCCTTTGGAGTTATTAGAAATAAAACTACACCGGTCAGCCAATGAGGAGGCTGGGAGAAAAGTCAGTGGGTACACAGCTATCTATGTTCTTAATTTACAAGATTTGTATTGCAAATCCAGAGCAATTCTCATTCAGATTGGGAAGATTAATATTATGATAATTCAACACAGTTAGGAGGACTCACTGGGTTTTTACTTACATATTTAACATTCCTTGAGGCTTATGCAAAATTGATACACAAAGGCTTCTTCTGGTGGACTTCAGCAATGTTCTGCAAGAGGTGGAATGGAACAGCTGCAGATCACCAAACCAATGTTCTGGATTCCACTGAAAATCCAAGAGACTGCAAGACTATCCAGGCACAGAACCATAGAGCAATGGCCCCTGCCTAAAGGATGAAAAACAAATTATAGCAGGAAGTTATACCTTGGGGAGCACAAGAACAGGACAGAGGTGGGGAAAGAGCAGCAGGGAAAGTGTTCCCTGTTCCTCTGCAAAGCCCCCAAGTCCCTTCTGTTCTTGTCCCTCCCTTGGCAGTGAAGCTCTCTCTGTGTGCTCTCCTCATAGATTTGTCTGAGCATTTTCCTTTCTTCCCCCAGTACCTTTGGGAAAATTGATTTGAGACACCCCGAGTCTGATCTGCAAGCCATTGAAGAACCTGCCCCATGTCTTAGCAAAATTTATTTTTAAAATGGAGCTGGGCTGCTGTGGAGCTCAGACCTTTTTCAGCTCCTGCTGCTGCTTAGCCAAGACTTCATTGCTGTAGGGCAGTGCCCTTGGGTTTTGCCATGGATACCCGCTTATTGCAACAACAGCAGATGAAACATCCCCCTTAGAAGCTCCACAGTTAAATAAGTTAACTGCAGAGCAAGGGACCTACTGTGGGAACTGTTTGGTTTGTTGGTTTTACTAATGCTCAGTCTGGATGCTGGCCACCAGCGAGGCTGTGAACAGGGAGATCTTGAGGGGAGCTGCATGCAGCGGTATTTGGTTTAGGTTATTGCAGGAAATTCTGCATCTGGGCCCCCTGGCTCAGATTTTCTGGTTTGGTGCCCTGAGCACACCATTGCTTAACCCAGAGCTGCTGCTGAGACAAGAATTGAAAAATTAAAATCAGTTTTCTTTGGGCCACTTGTAACAAAATAGTTGAGCAGAGGAGGTTCCCAATCAGGGCTGCTTTTTGGCTTTGGTTTCTGTAGGAATCTTCCAATAGGACTATTTCTTCTGAATATTTCAGAACTGGGGATGCTGAGTGAGCTCTGTTTCCTTTTGCTGGCTGCACACAAGCAGACCATCAGCTCTAGTGGGATCTAGAGTGATCTGATTTAATGTTCCATGGAAAAAACACATGGATATGGACATTGATAACTCTGGGGCAGAGAGAACAACAAATGGGACACCTCACTCAGCTTTGCTGGACCACAGGTGTATGTTGGAGTGTGGCTAAAGGAAATGTCATTAAAAATCTAATTATACTTCCCCAAAGTATATATACTTCCCCGCCCTCGCATTTTGTCCCTTCACAAAATGAAAGTTGCATACCTGTGCCATGGCAAAGGACAAGCAGAATCTTGGTAATGGCAAACAGGATTCCTGAAAATGGGGAGGCTTGGAGGAGACATTGCAGAGCTCATAACTGCCTGGAGGATCTTGCCACAGGAAGTGGAGCAAGCCTTGGATATAAATCTAGATGGAAATAAAGGCATAAAGCATGGCCAAGGAAACGAAGAGGCTGTGCCATCACATTGCTCATAGCCCTGCAGCTGCCAGCAGGAAGAATGTCCAATATTCAGGAATCTTGTGCTTTGCTCTTTGTGCCACCATCACGCTTCCCAGGAGTTTCTCGGAGCACAGCTTGGCACTTTTCCTTCCACATCCCTTGTGCCAGTCTCGTGTGTCAGGGACCTGTTTGGGAGCAGGAAGGACAAGGTCAGCAAGGAAAGGTGATTCAGAGGGCCCTGTGGTGGTGTGTTCCTTCAGTGGTGACCACCCTGAGTGTCACACCGACATCTCTTGGTGCTTTTTACTCTGCCCTTGGGGAATTTCTCCTCCACCATCCCCGGTTCACTGTTTATCCAGGTACAGCTCCTGGGAGCTGTGTGTGCAGACTCTCCCAGCCCTGGCAGAGCCCTGTGGGGAGCTGGAATGACACTGGGCTGGGGATTGTCGCAGTGTGACAGCAGGGAGCTGGGCTGGCTTCTGAGCAATCCAAATACTGACCTTGATTAGGATGGTGCCTTGTTTTCTGGCATTGTTGGCATCTCTGCCAAATAGTTTTGTCATCATCAGTATTGTCATGTCTTGGCCTAGAGCAGTGGTAACCCTTGCCTTTCCTGTGACCTTGGGGATGATTTCTCTTTGACCTCTTAGTGAAGGACTAATGGAAAGTGCAGATCTTCAGATTGCAACTAAATTATGCAACAAATCCAGGAAATCCTTCACTAGCTGGTCTTAGTTTCTCCTCTACTTCACAGAAGGCAGGAAAGGGATGGTAAAGGGTCAGAAGCAGAAAAGGTACAGGACAAAGCAAACAACTGATGGTGGCTTCTGGGACAGAAGTTTCTCTCCAGATTTTCTGCCACAACTCCTCTGTTGGCAGTCCTGGGCAACAGGAGCTGTAAGAGAGATCCAGAAAATGTTTTCCTGCTCTGACAGCATCTACATCTCAGCAGAACTTTAAATATGCAGGCCAAAATATTGCCCATTTCTTCAAGTTTGCCTTTGGTGGTCTCTCCAAGAACTGGCTCAGGTGTCCCCAGATCTGCAGAGGGAGAAGGGAGAGAAGGATGAGGAGATGAAAACACTTTTTATCACCTGCTAACACAGCCTCCAGTACAGGTACTGTTCCCTTCCTGAATTCCTGCTCAGAAATTGTCTCTAATGGAAATATTGTCCCATCTCTCTCAGGCTGGGATTTCATTATCAGAAGGGTTTTCCTCCCTCAAAAAGTTTTTTAGAAAAAAACATTCCATTTGAGTCAAACATGCAAACTACATCTCAAAATAGTTAAGCAAATATTTTTGCTATTTCCATTTTATGTTGTACTTTGGGAAAATATTAATTGTAACTTCATACTTTTGAAGTTTGAAAACCATAAACCTACATTTTAAAATGAACAAGAAATCATTTAATATTCTTAAAAGTAAGGAAGAAGAAAAAATAAGACCTTTTGAAACAGCATTAATAATTTTTTTTTCCAGTATTTATGGAGTTATGTTAAAACTAAGTGGTATTTTCTGATTTAAAAAAAGAAAATGCCAGAAAGCTTCTAACAATCTCTGCCAAAGCTGCCAGGGCCACATCTCATGACCTTTTCATGGGAGTGCACGTGACACTGGCAGCACACACTGGGCAGGAACTGCCCACCCACTCCAACCAGGGAATAGTCAGGACACAAGAACATTAAACAAGATGTCTCAGCTCTGGGATGTAGACACAGCAGTATGGACGCCACAGATATTTGAAACAGCAAAAGACAAGTGACTCCAGAGCTGGAACACATCCAGAGCTTTGGGGCACACCCAATTTCTATCCCCCTTCCTCACCCATGGATCTCCTCAACCTCATGGTCCTTTCCTGTTGTTCTGTGTTTTAGTTCTCACTAATCCAGACTCCTGTCACATCATATCCAATGAGATAAATAATCCATCTACTCTGCTATCACTTTCCCAGTTGTGATACTTTTAGGAGGTTTTTAATGCCCACAATGAACCTGGCCAGGTGCAGAAGAACGTACACAAAAATAAAAAAAAAATATTAGCATGGCAGTTAACCTTCCTTAAAGGTTTTGTTTGAAACTCTCAGAGCCTTGCAGTTACCATGTGTACTCTATTTAAACACAAGGCAGCAGAGGTTTGTTGCAGTGGCTCTGAACAGGATGTAAACACAACTGGAATGTCAAGACAACAAACCAACATATCAGCACTGGGTACAGAGGCTTTATCCATGGAGCCTAGAGAGGTATTTAAAAAGAAGAACAGTTACCTGCACTGAAATCTGGGCAGGGTTATTCCAGCTTCTACATGCTCTCAAAAAGCCCAAAATTGGCATTTTACAAAGAGAATCAGTCTCTGGTGCCACAGCAGGGCAGCACAGTCACTGACTGGAAGGGTAAAGCTCACTTGGGCAGTGCCAGCCAGATCCTACAGTCCAGCACCCACAGCCAGGCTGCTGGAGCAGGGATTCCTGATGAGGAAAAGCCATCAACAGGCAGCCACCAGCAACACGATGTGCCCAGCATTGCAACAGGACAATGACATCAGCTGAACATGACAGTGAGACAAAGGCAGGCTGAATCACACGGCCCTGCTGGTGCCCATCATGCCTCCAGCCACAGAAAGGAAAGTGCAAGACAATAACGAGGGCAGGCTTTGCATGCATTCCCAGGGGACACAAAGGCTGGCACATCAGCTGATCTGTGTTTTGAAGTCAAGCTCGGGAATGGATGGATCAGTTCTAAATCAGGAAATCCATTCTGCTGCTTGGAGCGTGGTTTTCCTTTTGCCAGCCCCGAGGTGCCAGTCCAGTCTTACCTCAAAGGACATTTTCATCAGCCTACAAGGAGAAAAAAAAAAAAAAAACACTCTTCTGTTTCCTTAGCAGAGGTGTGGCAGTGACAGTCCCATCCACAAGGAGATCTGTTAAGGGCAGGTAGGTCACTAGTGGGGAATTCACCCTGGGCCAAGCCTCATCCAGAATAATTCAGAGTTCAATCATCCTCTCTCTCATCTCCCTGCTGCTCTTTGCAGCACCACCAAAGGAAGGTGCTCAGATGATGAGCTGGGTGAGCTCAGCCATTGTGACAGACACAGATCAGCACAGCAGATCCAACTGCATCACACAGCCAAACAAAAGCTAGAAGGGTTCAATGACAAGCTTTTGCTAAGCTGTTCTCTTTAAACACACATTTGCCATCTTTCTGTGGTATTTTGAAAAGCTGTTTCAGCCCAGTGAAAGTGTTTCTGAAATGCTACATACTTGTGTTTGACAATGTTCCACAATGTAGATGATATTCTTTACAATTATACAGATACTGCTCCATAAATTAAACATTAATGCCTAAACAACCAGCTGCTGTCTGCAGCCCTGCTGCCACAGACCAAGAATGAGCATTACTTAGGAGAGGGAAACCTCCAAGGAAAAGAGTCAGGTGTCTGCAGAGAGCAATTACCTGTCACTAAGTGATACCTGACTCCATATAAATCCCACTGCTAGAGCAGGAGCATGGCAGACAGCTGTCCTTCCAAAGAAAAACAGGTTGTAAAGATTGTATTTGAACTGCAATTCAGTCATTGGAGAATAGTTTGAGCTCCTGCATTATCTCTGCCCTTTACTGAGTGCAATAATCATAGCATATTCTGAACAAATGGATCTCACTTTGCTGTAGATGAGCAGTGAGCTGCATTTTATAGGCAAGGAAAGGAAGGTGATTGAACCAGTTGGCAGTGGGTCAGAAAGGCATTTGAGCTTACACCTTTCTGGGAGATGATGGAACTGTGAGGAAGTGCCTTGGGAAGGGCTGAAGAAAATCTGTTACCTGAGTTTTATTTCATACTGGTCCCAGGAACTGAACATTACCCCTCTCCTTGTCTGGTCCAGCAAACCAGCAATCTGCATTTAAGAAACATGAACGACAGAAAGCATTCCCTGTCAAACTGCAAAGCATTCATTAACACAACCCAAGGACAGGCTTAGCTGACCTGGGTATTTATTGTGCAATTTGCAGCATTCTTCTATTCCTACAACAAACTCATGGCTGGATCTCAGCACACCACACCTCACAAATACAAAGCAGTTACTGCCTGCAAAAGACACCCTGGGCAGCAAAGGGTAAACATTCCCTGTGCCCAGGGAAGAGCATTACCTTCCTCTCTTATCTAGGCCTGCTCTTCTGTGGCACTCGATACAGCAGCTATACCAAACACTTCCTTGAATACATCAAGCCAGGGATTGGGTTACACACCATTCAAGATCTGTGCCACCAGCAAGACAAAAGCTCCTGTATTACCTGGCACATGCCTGCTAAATTATTGAAGTGTCCCTCCAAACTGAATATGTTCACTGGATAATTAGTCAACAGGAGAAAACGGTCTCTCTTTACAAAGCTAATGCTGGCAGGTATTGTGTCTTTTATGCACTGTAACAAAAAGCATTTGCAGAACTGATGCAACACAAACATTTGGAATTGCTCTGTCCATGCGTGAGTGTTCCCAAGGCACATGGTTCCCTTTGTGGTGCTGCCTCAGTCTCACATTACTTACAACCAAGACCTAAAAATGTGAATTACTTTAACCAAGTGCAGCACCATCCCCGTTTCAGAAGCAGGTAAATGGAAGTTTGCTTTGCCCTTGAGGAGAGTGAGAACAAACTGGGCCAGGTACCAGCCTGACCCCTGGTTCTGCATCAGGTGGGACCTGCCTGGGGCTGTGCACTCACTGCCACTCTGAGCTCACACTGCTCTGATGTCCCACTGTGCCACTCCAGAGGCTCTGCTCTCCTGGGCAAATTGAGAAATTAATTTTTAAAATTACATGCAGGTTCCCAATGGATAACATCCTAAACATCGGTTGGATGATCCTAAGTCAAAGCAGAAGAGCATTAACTTTTATGCAATGTTTCATTTGCATTGAAAGTATCTGCTTTAACTGAAACTATGAGGCATTTTTGATCCCAAATCCCTGCTGCAGATTCCTGTGAGCACAGGCTGCTCCATGAGCACACAGAGCACAGTGACAGTCCCAGCATGTCTGCTGAAAGCAGCACAGCCAGCCAGCTGCTCTAGCTCCGTTTATTCTCACCTGGCAAGGGAAGAGCAGCAGCAGTTTCCTCTCCTGGAATAGCTGAGAGCAGGATGGGCCCTGCACTGCTGGATATAAACCTAAGCTTACCTGGAAATGCAAATGGATGGCTTCTAGCTGTTTCAACACCAGCTGCAGGACGAAATACAGTTCTACCAACTCCAACTCACAGCCCAAGGTGTGCAAAGACAACATTCTGTCAGTGCAAATATTACTGGGGTTTTTTTCTTTTGAATGACACCTGTTACACCCGGCACTAAGGGGACAGATGGGTTATTTTAGGGGTCTTTGGCAGAATAAAGATAACACTAAACTGTAGTTACAATCAAGGTTTTCTCAGCAGGATATTCTGATTAGCATAGCACAGAATTTATGATTCGTGTAGCACAGGACTTCTAGAAGTAGCATCAATAAGGTACAATCTGAAAATAGCATAATGCAGAATTTATAATACAATTTCTTAGAGCCTGGACCCTCTGCAGCTCTGAGGATGTTAACACAGGGTTTAGTCTATCAATGTAACACTCACATAGACTTGGAAATCACATCACAGAAGGAGTCACGAGTCATGAGGAAGCAGAGCCCAGTGGAGGGTCACAGCTCACTGTCCAGCAGCAGTTTGGGTCCCAGCTCTCCACTGAGGAATTCTAATTCCATCCTTTTACAGCCAGAGCCTGGGTGCTGTTACACTGCCCTGGCTGTGATTGGCTCAGCCTGGGACCCTCAAGGCCAGAAGGAAGGGAGGAATCAGCCTGGAGCCCAGGGAAAAAAGAAACATGTTTGATTGATTTGGTTCAGGGAACCTTCAGGGCCTGATAGAGAGAGAAGTAGAACAAATACACCACCTGCTTGGTCAGATAGCTCACTGAGCAGCTAAAAAAGCAGTGCATGATTAGCCCTAAAAACTTGGTTTATGTTTATGGATACCAGGTACACTCCTGAAAAACTCAAAAATAGAAATTAATTCCATCTTCTTCTGGTTCCCTGAGTATTTAGGGATTTCTTGTTTTTACAAATAACTGTACCTTGTATTGCAGCAGCACTCCAGCTCTGCAGAACCCCAGCTGCAGGAAAAGCTCTGCTCAGGAGCCATCAGCACTGCCCTCACCTGGCACCACAGCAGAGTTACAGAAACTGCTCCAAGCTGCAGCATCCTGTGCATCCTGCAACTGCCGGGGAAGAGAAAGTTTGGGGGAATTGTTGCTCTTCTATTTGTTCCAGTCATCCCAGTGTGCTGCAGCTCCAGCTGATGATCAGCACCTGGCTGGTAAAGCTGGATAACCCAGGGGAAATGCTTTACACTGTGAATCTGCAGCAGAGTTTTGTGGAATAAATCAGTCTTACCCAAGTGACTGTAAATGGCACCCAGCCAGTCTGGAGACTTAAAAATTAACAGGCATTTCATTTTGTTCAGCTTCATCTCTGCAAAAAACAAATTGGAAATCAGTGGTTTCTATCATTTCAAAGGCTGGATAAAATCCTCGTGATAGTGATCTGACACAATTCCTTATCGTGGGCAGCTGCTCAGACACCTCATCTGCCAACAGCACTTCAGCATTCAGCTCAGCTGTGAAGCAAAGGTTTTATTGAAATATCCCACATACATCTAATCCCACCTCAGTTTAATTGAAATATCCCACATACACCTAATCCCATCTCCATCCCAAATCCTCACCTCTCTGCAGAACAATTCAGTGTCCAACTTTTCTGGCCTCAGAGCTAAACTGGAGTACTCACCAATTCAGGATTGCATTTCCTGTGGCAGATGGTAAATCAATACTCTGCCTGCCTGCCATTGTGCAAACATGTCTTGTTTCATCTGTGAAAGGCTTTAGCAGACAAACTTTGCCAATTAGTTAGTTTCCTGAATTACATTTCATTAAACCAATGTGCAAAACCACTGACATGTGAGAGCAGCAGCAGGGAACTCATCTGAAAATGCAAAATGTTCCCACTTTGAGGGCTGCTCTTTATGCTAAAGATTGTTTTCCTGCAATAAAACAAATTGACAGCAAACTTTCAGAAAACTAAGTAAGTTATTTTATAAATCAAGCCTTCCTATGATTAGCTTTGGGTGTTAGAATCTTACATTCTTCACTCAGTTTTTTTGGACAGGTAACTGCCATAGAATAGCACATTAATACATTAATACAATGCACTGACACTTTAAAGAGTGTGAATAAACTCTCATTTTTGGTGCTTGAAGGGTACACAGCTGTGTGTACTTTACAACAGAACCTCCCATCAGTTCCAGGGAAAAGCAAATTGCCAATGTGTTCTCTTAACTTGAGTAATGGAAAACAATTCAGTTCAAAGCCTGACTCTCCCAGCTGAACACATCTGATGTGCACAGCAACAGAATGGAAACTATGCCCTCCTAAAATTAGTCTGAACAAGTAGCAAGTGATGACTAAATAATTCTGAAGCCTCACTGACAAAGAAATTCAGAGTAAAGTCCAGCAGAGTAAAGTTCTCAACATATTAACACAAAATGTGTTATGAAACAAGACTCAGCAGTGGGCCCTGATGGAGGTGAAAGATCCCAGAGAAAGGCACCTGCTCAACTCATCTATTTCCTCTCACTCATTCACATTGTTAGGTATTCAAATGAAATGAGTTTTTAAAGCAAGAAACAATGACACATTCCATGTTTCCCTGTTTATACCAGTGGGAGTTCTGCACACTTCAGTGATCACATGCACCTAATCTCGAGCCTGCAGTTGCTTGGTGGCATTCTGTTGGGAGTCTGGAAAAATGTGCTAACAACCAAAGATAGCTGCATAACAACCACAACCTTAGGGAAAAAAATCAACAGAAACCAAAGAAATGTTTGAGCAGATGACTGATGTAAGTGCTGGGAACTCTTTCCTACCTTAACAAAAAGAAATTGTGCACGAACGTGAAATTCAAAACTGTGCAAAACATAGAGGTACCAGGAAAAAACAAAACAAAACTATCTTGAGAAATAAAACAGGAAAAGATAATCCCTCAACAAAGCAGAGCTGGGTGTATTTAAAGGATTTTCCTTTATACCAAACAAAAAATACCCATCCAGCAAAGACTGATGTGCACAGGGAAGAGTCTGGAGTGAAAAGGCTGGAGAGTTTGGAGAGTCTGATTCATTTGTACTCACGTTGTCAGGTGTTTGGCTGCTGAAATAGCAATGAACTTGATTCATTTCACAGAACAAAAGGCCTTTCACACCAGTTCTCCCAATTCTTTGAGGCAAACCCACAGGAATCATTCGAATATACATTGGATTGTCAGCTCAAGCAGCTGGAGGAAAAGGACCTGACTTCAGCAAATGTCCCAGAATTACAGTGAAAGGCCAAAGCATGAAAACATGAAGCCCTTTGCCTTGCTCACAGGATTATAACAGAACTTCGGCATATAAAAAAGCATTTAGTAAAAATTTTATTTGAAACGTAGCATGAATCCTTAACCATCAGCATGAAACCATAAGAGGCTCACAGAGAATTTGTACAATATGCCATGTCATTCTGTACATGCTCCCCCCTCCCCTTTTGATTCAGCCATTACCAAACAAACAATAGTTAGACAGGAATAGTAAGCATTCACTTCCAAAAAGAAAACTTTGGCATGTATACAACTGGCTAGTTCAAAGTAAACAGTGGTAGATTCAAGTCAGAAAGACCCACTCGTTTTGTTTCACAGCGTTTTTGCTCAGGATGAAGCTCACCAGCACTGCTTTCTACTCAATACAAAAATGAATATTTTTTTCAGTCCTGAACACCCTGCTAAGGAGAAAACCACGTTAAGAGAGATGTAAAATACTCAACTTACAACTCTAAAAAGTGTCAGCTTCAGAGAAGTTTAGGTCAAAGGGATTTTGCACACATTGGTTTGGTCATGAATAAAACTTCTAAAGGTTTGCTCACGTTCCTGAACTCTGAGTTATTTCACCACTTGGCACCACTGCAACTTCTCCTTTGAACCAGAAAAAGCAGTTTGCTCATGTCCACTGCAGGACTGTCAGAAAAATCTAAAGTTTGCACTGGGCCCATCTTCTGTCTTGAGTTTCTGTCACTGCTCTTGGCCCCTCACGTACCTTCCTAGTCATCTAAAAAAGGAGGGAAAGCTATTTGCAAGGCATTTCTTCCTGGCATACAGCAGACAATGCTTCCATTTCAAAAACCAGAAAGCAATGAA
Source organism: Sialia sialis (assembly GCA_009812075.1). Lineage (NCBI taxonomy): Eukaryota > Metazoa > Chordata > Aves > Passeriformes > Turdidae > Sialia > Sialia sialis. The sequence continues at coordinate 4,788,827 of VRYO01001272.1, forward strand.
AGAACCCCTGAATTATTAATAAGAAAAAAAAAAACAAGCCTCCTTTGAGAAGAATTACTGGTGATTCTCCAAATACTTACAAAAAATACAGTATTTATACAACTTCTCCAGAACTATTATAATTAACATATTTTAATGTAATACTAACAAAATAAATCCAGAGATACAAATGGTTGCACTTCAAAGCAGGAATATCTACCCCAGATGTTGATTTTGCTGCAATTTCTTTATTGCTGTGGAACAGAGGGTGGTTAAGTCATGGCAATAGGAGCCTCTCTCTCTCATACACATCAGAGTATTTAATTTGGAAAATGTTCTCCAGCAAGTCAGAATACATTTTGTGTCATTTTTACAGTTCCTGCTAAATGTTTGTGATCCAAAGTTGACTGAACCATGGTGCAACAGGGCACAAATGGCAGAAGAGCAGAACAAGTAGAGGAGCTCAAGGCAGACTCACTACTTCTTATTCCTGGGCTTCAGCTCTTCTGCTGCATTTCGCAGAAAAATGTAGTTTTTCTTCTGTGGATTATAGAATTCATGACCCTAAAAATAAAAATAATCCACATTTACTCTCTTCAAAGAAAAAAATATCAGCATTACTTAAAATGTAACAATATGAGTATTCCATCAGTTTGGTTTATTAGCATTTAATCTTAAAGCCTTTAAGACCAGATATTGGACCACACTGGTGGATTAGGAACAGCTTACTTAACAAGCAATTACAAGAACTATAAAGTAAAATTTAAGAGACTCTTACCCATTTTTGAAGTATAAAATATTTTTAATTAAAAAATAAACCCATATCTCTGAGTTCTACTTTACAGATGCAGCCTAAGAGCTCAATATGATTGCTTTTAAATGTCATTCAAGGCAGTGATAAAACTAAACCTTTAATGGCCAGCCAGTTTCACTTTATATTTTCTATGTTTTAAATGACATAAGGTCACCTTTTTTTCAAAGCGAAGCCCAAGTTCTACAGGCAACTGCAGAGTTTTCTGTTCCCCAGCTGCAGATGCAAATGTCCTGTTTTGCATATCATTTACATACCCATTACCAAATTAATACCCAAGTATCCAAATCAGGGAGAGCGAACACCAATAAAGTCCAACATCAGGTTGGAAATTACCAACGCTGTGGACACAAAATGATTCTGGGAAGGAAGGTTAGTACTTAGCACCAACTGGTTTTACCACTTAATACTGGTTTTACAGATCTGAAAGATGCCACTGCAGGCTGCCCAAGCATAAGGGCTGAAGAATTCATCTGCCCTGGCACCAACAAATGTGGGCAGAGGACTAAATGCAATGCAGTGAATTCAAATTTAGCTCTCTGTGGCATGCAATTGAGTTGATCTATGTGATTTCTGCTGCATTCATTTCCCTCAAAACCACAAGGAATATCCTCCAAGCAGCATGAAAATTAGTTACATTTCAAGCTTGCTGCCCTCCCTCCTTAAATTATTAGGAAGTATTGATTTTCCACAGCTCATGGTTTGCTGTGGTTGTGCTGCATCTGTATTGTTAAGTATGGAAGAGAAACACATAAATAAGCACCATCAAAAGCCTCTCAAAGTGGCAGTGAAAATTTAATACTGAGCATTTAAACACTGGGGTAAGTTTTTCCCCTGCACAAGCAGCAGAGATGTGCATTTCCCAAGCTCTCAGGGTGCCACACTGCCCACAGCACAAGGTGTGTGAGCAGCCACAGCAACCTCTGAATCAGGGAATTTACATATCACTCATCCACATTTGTACATCACCATTGTTTAGCAACCTTGTCCAGCTGAAGCTGAAACACCACAAAGTCACAGCTTCAATGTTAAACTACATCAGTTAGCCAAAAAGGCCATTTTAATTTCTCTTAGAAATCAGAAAGATTCACTTACTAATTACAAAAAACAGTGAAGTCTCACAAGAAGAAGAATCTTAGCTGTCAACTCAAAGTATAACCCTGAGTCCAAACCTTTCTTACCTTTGACCAATCATAGCTGGAAGCATAAGCAAATATATTGCCATTGTGGTTGAAACAACAAGCAGATATTGGCTGGTCCAGCTGCTCTGAGGTTTTTAGCTTTGTCCGTGCATCTTTATCCCAGAAGCTGAATCTGCCATCAGAGCCCACTGTGGCCAGAGTACCATGGACAGGGTGGAATGCAATCCCATTGACCTGAGAACCACACACAACACTGGGTAAAACACCACACATGGCAACAGGTGACGGCAGCACTCACAGAACATGTGCTGAAGTCTACAAGAGTAAATACACTGAATTTCAACTAGATGCAGCTCTTCATTTTAAAGATTTTTTTGGAGAAAAAACCCCAAAACAATCAGAGAAAAGCCAGCACAGCAACAAGAAAAACATCCATCTTTTTGACCTAGTACCTAATAATTCAACTATAATACAACTATTGTTTCAATATCTGCAAAATTAACAAGTGTCAACTCCACTTGTTGACAAGCAGATTCAATGAAAGGCTGATCTAGCGCTTGTTTTATGGGAAATATAAAAATTTGCCTTTCCTCTTAAAGAATGACTGTGACAGGTTTATAAATGTGTCAAAGACAGCCTTAGGCAAGATAAAAGATCACGGAGAACATGGAATTGAGAGGCAATTTTACATGGAGTGTACAGTGTCTATATGGCACGTGTTGGGTACTCACAGCATAGATGTCCTGAGGTGCTGATGTGTTTGTTCCATTGGAGCGATGGCATTTAAAAGTGAAATTATCTTTTGCACTGGAAATTTAAAAATAAAAATAAAAAAAAAAAAAACAAAAAAGGCTTTTTAATTTCATCCCTGTGAAGTGAGCAACAAAGAGAGGATGTTTGATTGAATACTTACGGGTTTGGGGGGTTGATATAATGAATAGCTACTCGGCCTTCGATACTTCCAAGGGCAAATCCAGTCGGTTTGTTCACTTTGTCTTTGAAAATAGCAACACAGCGATGCTGAATTTCAGAAAGACACAAAGGATTTTTAGACAGAGACATCTTTTCCACAAGAACACAAAGCTTCAAAGTCATCAATGTAAGGTAGAGCAAAACCACTAGCATGGTCAAGAGGTAGCTGAAATTCTGTTGAGAATTTGAGCAGCAGTATTTCAATTTCTAAATCCTTGTGAAGATCAGCAACAGATCAATGGCAAACTAGGTCACTGCCATGCCAAGATAACTTGGTTTTGAAACACTGCACGTTTTTACAAAAAATGTCAAGCCCAGAATGTCAACAATCTGTATAAATACAAATATTGTTATTTACCTGGTGTTTCAGAGGAGATTCTATTCTTCTAAATTCAGAAGGTTGGTTCTCCAACTGATAAACTATCAAACCCCTTTCTGCAGTGGCCACAGCTGCCATTGGATGAACCTGGATAAGGATGTAAAACAGGTTGGAAGAGAGACACTTGTGTTAATTGCATGGCAGAACACCCTGAGGAACTTCAGGAATGAAAGGGAGGGAAATAGAAAGCAGATAATGCAAAAAGTGAATTTATTCACGTATCTTCAAACACAACAAGTCAGCTTTTCCCTGCCACTGAGAAATTAAACACACCAAAAATCTTCTAATTATGAGCTGATTCTTCCAGTGTGAAGTGCAATGGTGGTTTACAAACTTGCCCAGAACTCAGGGTAGGTCAGTCCTCACACTTCTATGATGTTAAAAGGACAATGAGTGTGTTGGGGTGATAAAAATCCCTATTTTCCAGACCAAGATCAGATTATGTTCTAGTACTACAATCCCACAGACATGCAACACTAACAGCATTCAAGTCCTGTCCTACAGAAGCCCCCAAAACTTTTTCCTACTCCCAGTTATGCAGCTGGCACCACTTTCCCACATGTCCTGACTTACCACATCTGCACAGTAGCATCTTTCAGGGAGCTGCAGGGTCATCATCGGTGTTGGTGAGCGGGTATCCCAGAACTGATGGGAGCAGAGACACAAACAAACTTACACCTGGAGCTCAGGACACACTTTAAAATTACTACAGGAGATAGAATGTAACTGTTTCATTCTTGTTATAGTCAGGATAGTGCAACTCTCTGAGAAGCGAGGCCATTCCATTAATTATTAGAGCTTAATAAAATGTTTTCACGTCACATAAATATTTTTATACACAAATTACTAACACACTTTGTGTCAGGTAAATATCATACCTTTAAAGTTTTATCCCAGCTTCCTGTCATCACACAGCTGTAATTTGGTGCTTTAATCCAGTGGATAGTCTTCACAGGAGCATCATGCTGAAGAAAGGAAGGACAAACACATGTGCAAGAAGCAATCGTTAAAGGGACTAATTCTTCTTAAATTATAACTAGTAATTAATTTCAGAAACCTAATTACATATTCTGCAATCAGACATTAACTCTTAATTTGAGAATGCAAATTATAATTTTGTTATTGCTGCAGTAGAAAGCTGGTATTTGTGAATTGAATGACTTCTTAAAAATTTTTTGTCCCTCTAATGCAGCGGGGTGACTTAGTGAGATCACTGCAGCAGTGGGAAGAGCTCTCAAGTAAAACAGAGGAAAGAGGTGCACAGAGTTTTGAAATCCCTTTGATCATCTGTTCAGGTGCACTCCACTACCTCAAAAATATAAACATTAGAAGGGTAGCTTTTGATAAAAACAGAAAAAGAAAAAAAAAACATTTAGTACTTTGGGCTTTACTTACTTGTGCAATCTGAATTGCTTGATTACTGTTGAGATCCCACATTTTGGCAGTTTTATCACAGGAAGCAGTAAATACTTTACTCCCATCCTAAAAAAAAAATAATAAAACCATGAGATTAATAGGCTGTACTGGAAAACTGTCAAGTATTATTCTCTTCTAGTAACAGTGTAACATCAATGTAACATGTTGCAGGAATTGCAAGAAAAAGAAGAAACATAAACCCCAGAGTGTTTATAAGTGTCATAAAAAACCAAACAGTGCTAGTTTTATCTAGCTTTTAATACACTCCTAACTTTTAAACTCACTTTTAGCCTTCTTACATCCATGCCAGCCCATCCCTCCAGGACACACTCAGAACACATTTACAGCAATTTCAGTCTATGGACTGCAGCTACACGTGGCACTCATCTGCCAGCAAACCATCGACCAATTTATTTAGATTTTTGGTTAAAAACGTGTATTTGGTTTTAAATAACATACATCACTCCAGCAGGCATCTAGTACGGGCCCTGTGTGCATCTGCTGAGCCTTTGGAATTGTCTGTCCGTTATCCTGAACTTCCCAGCAGCGAACCTGTAATGGGAGAAACAAATGCAAATAAATCACATTGACAGGAATTTAAAAACACGTGTCTTGAAGACCCCAGCTTTAGTTTATCCAACAAAAAGTATGGCTATAAATGTCAAAATCAGGGTGTTTTCAGAACTAGTGAAACCTTATTTTTTCTGTTTATTTCTTTTCACCTGTAGAGCTAAAACTCAACCCCACAACTTCAATTCCACCTTGAGAGTGCCTTGCAAACCTGTAACCCCTCACCTCACTGTCCTGGAGAACCCTGAACCCTCAGCTGGGCAGAACACAACACTTAGAAAACATGTCCACATTTGTCTTCCCCCCCTGCCTGAGCAGGCTGGAGTCTCATCCTTCAAACCAAAAAAATCTGTTATGATAACTTATCAACAACTTCATCTGTCTGGGTTTGCACTGTCCAAGTGGATGAGTTATCAGCTACGTTAAACTTAGTGCCTTGGTACCAAACATCAATTTTGCAGCGTTTCAACACGTTAGGTTTTCAGGTGCCCTGCACAAGCTTTTAAGATCCCATTTTGCAGTTCAGACACTTTATTCCTCTGCGAGTTTAACTGAGAATACTCACATCATTTGCCCACGATCCTGCAATGAGGAAATTACCCGGCAGCGTTGGTGGACTAAATGCTAAACAAGAGATGCTGTCATCAGGTGGAGATGTTACTTCAATATCCTACAAAGGACAGGAGACAACTTTTGAAAAGTGTGAACTGAGCTGTCAGTACTATAAAATGAGTCAGTAGGTCCTGCTGTGACACATTACCACGCACAGCAGCACAGGGGGCTGACACACGTACCTTCATGGGGTTGTGGTTATCTGCTGTCGTGCTGCCAAACATGCTGGTACCTCCGGTACCAAACCCCGACGTTGCTCCGAACAGACTCATCCTTGCCCTGCGAACGAGTGAAAGGCTGAGCCCCGCAAGGCCCTCAAGCGTGCCCGGGGCGTCTCACCACAGGCTGCCTCCCAGGGATACACAAATACACCAAGCAAAATACAGTCAAATAAAATAAATACATCAGAGGACACTTCTCGTCGCTGTTGGATCCCCCACCCTGCCGCAGATCCCTCTCGGGCCAGCCCCTCGCCGGCACCCCGAGCCGGGCCGGGGAGCTGTTCCTGCGGCGCACACCCCACCCGGGGCTCCCCGCCCACCCCCGAGGCCGCGGCTCCGCGAGGCTCGCTCCGGCCGGCGGGCGGCAGCCGGGCCGGCCCCTCGGGCGCTGCTGCGGGGCCCTCACGGGCCGGGGCCGCCCTCACGCACCGGTGCGGGGCCCGCTCGGGCCCGGACGCTGCGACGCGGGCGGCGGCGAGCGCGGGACGGGACGGGCCGCGCCTCCTGCGCAGGCGCCGCGGGCGGGGCCGCGGCTGCGCCCTGGCGGGCGGGGCCCGGGACGCTCCGGCCGGGCCTGGTCGCTGCCTCGCCCGGGGCGAGCGCCTTGGCTGCAGCGGGGAAATAAACTCGTGTTCCGGTTGGTGTTTGTGGGGGTGGCTCCGAGCCGGCCTGTGGTGCAGCTGGAGCAGCCCTGTGTTCGCTGGGATTACGGTGCCTGTTGTAGCTCTGTCACTATACTGTAAATAAAAAGGACGTTTTGTTCAAGTTTAATACAGGTGGAACAGCCGTAGAAAAGCCCGACTCAATAAATGTACTGAGAACAGCGCCTGTAAGATCCATGCTGATGACTGTGGAGATCAATTTTGGAGGAATTTCTCTGCAGACTCCCTCACAAAAAAAATTAATGTACATTTTAATCATGGTTTTCTGCTTCTCTTTACTGTTTTACAGCCAACTCAATAAATGAAATGAACAAGTGATTCTGTTATGATGTGCATTATTAACAGGATTGTTTATTAAATTCTTAATCAGTAACATCCACTTTCTTATTTGTTCATTGAAGACAAATATTAATTTGATAGCTAGAAGGTTTATAGCTGCTCGAGATACCTGGATTTTAGGTCTGAATTTACAGTAAACACAAAACCCCACAATGCTGTACCTAAAATAATTTCCAAAAAGAGGCTTGTACAAGAAATTCTTAAGCAAGTCTTTCACTCCCTTCAAATATAAAAAGCATCATGCAGTACTTTGGGACAGAAGGCAAAACAATTCCTGGATATATTTTTCAACTTCACGTTTTTCTGGCCAGAAAGAACACATTTCATTATCTTTTCTATGTGTACTATTGCATGTGGCACTGTTTCACAGCAGAAACCACAGAATGGAAGTAGCAGCAGTCTGCAAAAATCATAATTGCTCTTAACAGTTTGAACAAAGAAAAAGACAATTATAATCTAGGTGCAGAGATAAAGAAACAGAACAAGAAACTAAGAGATACTCCTTTGTCTCTGCACTTTTTCCCTGAAGTGCAGTCAAATTAAATCAATTTGTAGAAAACATTTCATTTGCAGAGCAGCATTCACAGCCATCCACCAAACTGCAGTTTGTTTGGTAAATAGACTCTGGACAGGTAATCTGGTGAGAGAGAAGTTAAAACTTGAATTTCAGCCTTCAGTTTAGATGCTGCCATAATTTCTAGCTAAAAGAGGAAAAAGAAAAAAGAGAAAAATTAACGTGTGCAGGAAGTTAAATAAGAAAATTCCTTCCACTCGTATGTGCAGGTAGAGCTGTAAAGTTTTTTAGAGACATCCCAGGCTTTCTCTGTCTTGCCTTCTTTTAGGACTAAAAAACCTTTGGCTGGTTCTGCTAAGAGAATCCTACCAGCTTGTCAGATACAGGATTTGTCCTGTGGGGAGTAAGAAATAGAAAACAGTAAAGTTGATACAAACCTCTTTTTTCCACAGTGGCTGACAAGCAATGTAAGGTCTCTTTTGAATGCTTGCTAACTTGTTTTCATCTTGCTTTGTAAATGGAATCAAGGCATCTTTGCATATGTTTAATCTGCAAAGAAAATAAAAATTCTTAAATTTTCTCACACACTTAAAAATGTATTTGTCTATCTTATTTCCTTATATAAACCAAAATAATGCATGAAATGAGTTAATTTAAATGGGTTTTTGTGCAGTAAGTCAGACTGCATTTCCTGTCTGTGAAGCAGAAGGATACTTCTTTTTCTTCTGAGGAAACAACTCACCTCTCGAGATCAGATGGAAGGAGACCAAGCCACTTGACAGAGGGAACAGTGAGATGATGGGCCTCAAAGGACATTGACTGAAAGAAGAAAGGTCAGCTGTAACATTCTGTGGTCTTTAGTTTAACTTGGGATGTCCTTGTTCCATTTCTCTGCTGGACAGCTCACCCATCTGCTCCTGCCCTCTGCCTTCACCTGTGTTTCCATACCTTGTGTTTCCATACCTTGTGTTTCCATGCCTTGTCTGTCACCATGATAACACTCCTTGCTCCTCTTCCATAATGTTCCACACAAGTATCCCTAAGCAAATTCTCACTCCAGAATAAAATCTTTACCAGGATAACATCATTTTGTGGATAATCTCCCATCTCACCATAAGGTTCTCCTCCCTCCAAGGTCCCTCCAGCCTTCATTGCTCTTTGAAGGCAGAAACAAATCTAAATGGTGAACCCTTTTCTGTTTGGACTGTGTGAAAACTGCCTGTGCAGCAGAGAAAAACTGTGAAATATGGTTCAATGAAACACCAATGAAACATCTTTTTGTTGCAGGAAGAAGATGTTTCTGCAGACACACAAGGCCTAAAAATCACCTCTTCGTGTTGAAACAAAATGGTGAAGGGCAGCACCCCTTCTGACAAAGGCTGGAGCATTTTATGCACTCCACTTCCAGGCTGAACCACAAAACAATATATTTGAAGGGGAAAAAATGTACTCACCACAGATCCGTATTTGTAGACACACATTATTTCTACACCTGGGTTGTAGAATAGCAAAAGTCAAGTGTCTATTTGGCTGCACAATGGACATGTTTAAAGAGACTCTAAAAAATGAGTTTTATGGCACAACAGTTATGGCTTTATGATTAGTGAGGTTCTTATGGTTTACATTTATTTTTAGATTATGTCAAAACAATCAGAAGCTCAGCATGTCACCTCCATATAGTTAAATGTTTCACACTATCTGTGCAGGCAGTTCAAACCCAAGGATAATCAGCTCTTTTACACATTGTCCAACATCTCTTATTAAAATTCTTTCTTTATTCTGTGTAATTAATATATCTTAGTACTATTTCTTTGAGCTGCTGCTTGTCCCTTTGCAGTAATCTCCCTAATTTCAGGTGGGATCAATGTGGAGACATTGCCTGCTGATTGTGTTGGATTTCTAAGCCCTTAGAACCTTCCCACAAAAGTGAGAAAGGGCGTTCTAAACAAATTTAGCTTTCCTTTCATGCCTTTGAACCTCTACAGATTTACCATGTGGATCTGCATCCATAAGGGTGAAAATAGGAATTTGAAAAGAATCCCACAGCTTCCTGACCAAAAGTCGTGTATTAAGATCTGGAATGCCTCTTCCCTAAAGAAATAAAAGAAAAACAGACGGTTTTTAATTAACTGAAACAACATCTGGCTGCATATGTGTTTACATTTGCCATTTAAAAAGCAAGCAAACAAACAAAATGCTGGCAGAAACATTTCTCCAGCAGCTGTTTTGCAGGGAAAGTTCAACGCTGCTATTTTGGCTTTGTGCAGAGGGAGGGCTAGGCTGGGAGCAGCTGGGCAGGTATTCTGAATTTTGGGTATTCTGGATTTTGGGCACGGCAGAAGCATCAGACATTCCTCTGTTCAAGGAATTCATTTATAAGCTCTGGGAGTTGATGTATAGATGTACCCTAGTGAGAGAAGACCACTTTTTTATCTTAAAAAAGTAGTTACGGCTCTAATGGAACAATACAAAACAAGTTCTTGCTGTGCCTGACTGAAGCTGGACCACTTGTGGCATAGCACAGTGGAAGTGCTTATCTCTTGGCAGAATGTTTTTTCCTCATTGTGTGCATTTTTCATTTACACATTCCTGTTAATTCCCCTGGCTCCATAGCTCTTTCAGTACGATCCAAAATCAACCAATTCTCTTTCATTTGGGTTTGCAAAACCTCAGGTCCTGAAGGACAAAAGGTCACTCAACAGCTGAGCCTTTCTGAGCCTGAGCAGCAACTTTGCAGCAGCACAGGAAGCTGATAAGCTACCAAGCTCTAAGGAGATGTTTGGAGGAAATAAGTCTTTAGAACATGTATTTCATGTTTCTAGGAGGATAATTCAATTTGAAAAAACGATTGTTCAATATGTTTCATATTAATTTTATTCTGGCCTTTTGCCCAAGTTTGAGCAGCTCTGCAGTGCTAAAGTGTTCCTTAAATGAGGATATGAAATACAAGGTGCATACCGTGATCATGATACATGGGGACACTTTGTTGAAGAAGTCATCATCCAGGAGCCTCTGGAAAGTTGCATCTTTTTCTACAATTAATATAAATTTGGCATGTGAAGTTAAATCTTTTGTGTTAAGGCCAGCTGCATGTAAAATGAACCATCACACCAATCAATTAAAAGCAACTGCTCTAAAATACCTGTTCTGGAGCCAAGAGCAGTGATCATGACTCAATTTCAGAGCCAACAAGGAAAGCAAAAATTACCAGAACGTTGTTTGACTTGGAATATTCCTTGTTTTTACTTTTTTTTTTTTCCCATCTATGATTAGAGTTCTTGCTCAAAGGATACTTTTAATTCCTTGAACATTAGATGGCACAGTGACTGCCTAAAACAACAAAAGTGAGATTAATCATTTTAAATAGAGAAAATGATATATTTTAAAATAACAACATTAGGTAATGAAGGACAGGATTTCATCCTGAAACCACCATTCCTCCTCTGTATGCAAGATCACTTCTGACATTTTCACCTCTTTACAAGTGTATTCAACCATTCATATGCACTATTGTGCAGTGGCCTGGGAGTCGTAACAAGATGCTTTTCAAAAGTATTTGTACCACTGTTGCAGAAAATTAGAAAATTGTTCATGCTAGGGGCACGATGGAGATAATAATACCCTGATTAATATTTTATCTATCTTAGCCAGAAAAAATGTCTGCTTGCAAATTTAGTATCAACTTAAAACATTTAAACATTCTTTTTGTAAGACCATTGCATTAATTCTTTTACTGACCTCTAACCTGATTTTATGAGTATTTTGGAGTAACAACCTGAAGACATAGTGATATTTACATTTTCAATTAGGATTGGCTGAATCTGGCAAGCATATGGATGAGAAAACAGGAACTGGAGGAAGAATTTGGTCAGAGAGAATGTATAGATGGAAGTGTGCGGTCTGTTTTAACTCCTGACTGTAAATCACCCCCAGTGCCAGTGTGGAACAACTCAACAAATAAAAATATGGAGATCAGTAAAATGGGACTTGATGCTTGCAAAGAAACTGTTATGGGCAGCTAAGGTTGCTTTTGAAATTTGAAATGACCAACTAAGGCTTACAATGAACACATTTTTTCAAAAAATTGTGACAATAGTCAGCAAGTCTGTTTTATTTCTGCTTTCATACTCTGGACTGCTGTAGAAAATCTTTCAAGACTAGGCCAGTTGAATTTCATCTGCTTAAACCAATTTTGACTTGTTTTCTCTCTCTGCCAGAATTCAATCTGCTGTGACAGAAATCTGTATATTCAGAGCACCCAGGATTCCTTCTTTCAAGAGCACTCACTTGACAGAGCACTGTAATATAAAGCCTAAAATATATAATATATACACCTTCCTCTGCAAAGATCCCATGGCAGAAGGTAATGCTAAAAACCACATCCAAAGATTTATTCCTGGTGAGTCTAGAGCTAAGCTTCAGAATTCAGTTAAGCAATATTTTCATCTGTTTTATTCTCCCAATTTGCCACAAGCAGAGGTTTGTGTAATAAATGTGCACTGCAAGCAGGATATCTTGTACAGGCAGATGCTATGGATTGTGTTCGTGGTTTATAATACATACTGTTGCACTGCAGGTACAATTCACTTTGGTACCATCTTCCTCTGTGTAACTTAAATTACCAGCAACAAAACCTTTAGTTGTAGCCAGCTGGAAAAGATAAAGTTGTACAGAGTAAATGGGAAGTTACTGTATTGCACAGACAAGGCAAGAAATCTCTGAAAAGAGTTCTGGCTTTTAAACACTAAGCAATGTTTTGTCCTCATGGACATAAGGACTTACATACATAAAATAAATTATTTTAGGTATGGAGGAACCCTTGTTCATGAGATATGAATCAGTTTGACAGGTAGTTACATTTCTGATGCACTTTAAGTTTTCATTTAACCCCCAAATTATCAATTTATTTGAGTAGAAACTTGTAAACAGGTGTCTTGCACTCTGAAGTTTAAGCACTGCCTCCACTAGATGATAACAAAACTGTGATTTTAGCTGGAAGTTTGGAATTTTCTGTGAAGAAAAAACCTTTTGAATGCCACAATAAATCATAACCATGTTTCATTATCACCAATGAGACTTTAAATTTTAATTATTTAATTCTAGCTGCAAACTTTCTGTGGTATTTCCCCTTTCAGTTTAACCAGTTTCATAAATTTGGAAATAATGACAAAAATATTGATAAGAAGCCACTCACTACATGCAGACTTCTCCGAGGTATCTTCAGCATGCAAGAAATGTCATTGATTAGCTGGTCCACAACACTCTGGCTTCCAAACAGTAGAGTATCTGAATAATATATATCTCTATCAAGACAAAATATTGTAATTGTAATTATAATACTGAAACAGCTGCAGGCTTGTGAGAATTTTATAAAGAACATGGTTAACCAGATAAACCTAAAGCATCCTAGGTACAGGAATCCTACAGGTTTGCATGCTACAGGTTGATTTTCACAAAGAACATGCTTAAAACACAGCTTTAGTTGAAATTGCAGAAATTTTCTCCGTTACCTTTTAGTTGCATAAGTGTTGCTCTGCACCATCTTATAGATCATTGATAATATTTTGAGCATCAGAGCTGAAAAAAGTATATTTTACAAAATATTCTATCAGTTTTCAGAAATGTGTATACAATAATTTGTCTTTATGTAAGACCATATTTGTCTCCCATAAATAAAAGTTTTAAATGTGCTGTGAAAATACAGATAGATTGTACTATTCAATAATTTCTAGCATAACGAGAAAAAACATGAGGGAATTAAGTGAGGCAATATATGCACTAATGTCCAGGCCAAGAAATGAAATGACTGAGTTAGAAAAAGAAATGAGCTTATTGTCTGCATTCCAAGATTCCTTTCCTGGCCAGCTTTTTGAAGAAGGATGATATTTTTACATTAAGACTTATTGAATATGCCTTCAGTTGATATCCATTAAGGGAGGGGAGAAGCTCTAAGAATTTTGTATTAATTTCACTGTCACTATAATTTAATAGAGAGAGAAAGAGAAAAGCTGAAAGGCTGATCACAGTATCAGGTTATATCTGCCACACACTTCCAAATTGTAGGGCATAATATTTTAATTTTTGGATGTTTTATGAACTTGAGAACTAAAGAAAAAAAATAAAGAAAATTCCAAGAACTCTACTTTGGACTTTTTTTTTTAAAACTTACCAAATCTTCTTGCTGATTGAGGGCAGTCACTTCTTATTTGCCTGGTAGTACAACCTGGTATCATCTGCAGACCTACAGAATCTTTATATCTGATATAATGCAAACAAACACAATGAACTGCAAGCTCCCTGAGCACAGGTAAATTGTTCTCTGCAGGGTAACTCAGACTCAGAAACCCCTTTGCTATGACACAGCAGTGCCATTCTCAGACTCACACAGAAACCAAAGGGAAAAGGCAGCAAAGAGTTTCTCAAGAAGATGCTTCAAGACTGAATTAAAGTATAAAGTAGGTAAGTTTCCAAAAATAGAGGCAAGAAAAGTATTTTATACATGTTTAGAACTGTTAATATATCAGTAATTACTGAATATGAAAACAAAGGAATAAATGACAAGAAAAAATCGGAGTCATTATTAAAATAAAAATCATCTGACATAAGTGACTTTCTGATGCATAAAAAAGTGTTACTATTTCAGAATACAATAATATTATCTGAATTATGCCCTTGAATTTTTATCAGGATAACTTAATTCTGTTATTAAGTGTTGGAAACAAAAAGGGGGTGTATCCTGCTCTCTAAACAGTTGTTTAACCTGAATGAGTTCCACTATTTCATGCCTCACCATTTCACATCTGAAGGTGCACATTCATTATTTTACTTCATTATTTTGCTTAAAATTAATTTAATGCCTTATGATCCTGCCTTTAAAGCATTCTTTTTCATTTCAGAGTTTCTTATGCACATTTAAAAAGTGCTAATTGTTTAATAGCTGTAATTTTATCGCAAATCATGACACGTTTCCAAATTCGTTTGTCCAAGGTTTTGCTCCGCGCGTCCTTTGGGTGGCAGAGCTGCACAAATCTACGGGGACATCGCGATGCAGCATCTGCCTGCCAGCTTTAAAGTGTCTTTATTGCCTTTGTGTCGCAACATTTGAAAGTTATTTGTGCTTTTCGCTTGCCTGCTCCCAACATTGTAGCTGAAAAGGAGGGAAAATGTAATCAGGAGTGCCCTGAATTATTCTCAGGTTAAACTTGGATCGCTCCTGTTCTTCCCAGGACTGTGCCTACTCCAGCAGAGTGGTTTTCTGTAACATTTCTGAGATTACACTTCTCCACCAGAAATAATGGTTCTGCTCTTTGTGATGTGATTGATGACTCTTATTTTTAACATACTGTGATCTTAACTCGCTTTAATTTGAACATTTTTCCCCATATGTGTTCAGATGGTAACATTTGTTTTTCTAGCACGGAATGCCATTTCCCCAAAGACTGCCAAAAATTGCAAAACTTTGTGAGAGCATTTTAATTTTACAGACATCTGAGTGAAACATTTTTGTCAAACTATCAAGACACAAACCATTCAATTCCCTGGAACCTAGAAGCTTTTCAGTTAACTGATTACCTTCGGGCCCCTCAGGTTTTTTGATTGGCAGAAGTTTATTGTTCTCATTAAATGAGTATTCCACCAGAGTGTTACGCCTGGAGAGTTTGCTGTGCTTCCTCAACCTGAAATGTTTGTAATGTGTGCACTTACAAGCACCTCTGCAATTCTATCAAGCTGAGTATCCTTTAACCCACTGATGTCCAAACCTCTATTTGTGTCTTCCTTTATTCTTTTGCTTATGTATTGTAGAAATCAGCTAATCTCTCAGATTTTGGGATTTTCTGTTTAAATTAACTCCTTGGAAAATCAATGCTGCACAAGAAACTTCTACAAATCACAGAATGTGCTATAAAGCAGGACAGGTTTCTTTTTCTCTGGTCCTGTCTAGATCAGCTGGCAGAAGATCTGAAATTCACATAGTGTACTGGAAACTGGGTTTGCTTTATTTTGTTGGTAATGATCTTAGAACAGCACACAGGTAAGAAACACAGCAGGAGAGGTGAGATGCTTCTTCTCTGAAGAATAAAAGGATAAGTTTATCATTATGAATTTAAGAATTACGATACCATGAGGAAAACAGAAAAATAGAAAGACGATTCACTCAAAGGGTTTGAAGGACAGAATTGCCAGTACTTTCTTACAGCCTAAACCAGGTTTTTTCACTCTAGCACAACCTATCATTTCTGGTTTCTGCTGCTTCCAGAAAAGGATTGTTCATAGGGCCTCCCCTTCCTTTCCAGCCCCTATTACAGTAGGTTTACATTTCCCTTTCTGCTATGGTCTGCTATTATTAATACATGATGCCTGTTCGGAGTGGTCACTAAGCATTACTTTTTATTTGTCCATTACTTTTTAGAATTATTTCTTGATTCTAATGTTTATAGAATGATTATGTATGATTAACTTATCGGGAAGTTACATAATTAAATTCATATTCATGGCATTTATATGAACAGAAGGCAGAACTCAAATATTTGCTACTTACTCTATGTTCTTCCAGTCTGATCTGTTAGCCACTGTCAGAACAGGTGCTTTTTTTTGGGCCAGGCTTTGAAGTACACCTTGGATAACATTTTCTATTGCTTCAAGAACCTCAGAACTGAAACAAAGAGAATTAATGGCACAGATCATAGGATGAAATCTAGTTCTACTTAAAGTTTTATCAACTCTCCCCACTCCTACAATATTCATGTGAGCCAAAACTGCTTACAGCATACTTTAGTTTCAGAGATGTGGAGGAACACTTCCATTTTTTAAATTTGTTTTGCTCATTTTCCCTAAAACCTTTGCCTTTCCATTGCAAATGCATGACTAGAGGACAAAATTTAAAGTATATTTCTATTCAATCCTGTAACCATCAAATTTTTCACCAGCTGAACTTCTAGACCAACTGGCTGGCTTGTGACTAATGATTAATGTTTTACTATAAATGAGGTAATATTGGCTTTGGCCATGATTTTGGCAAAGTTGTTTGTAAATGCTATAAATTTAAAAAGTGTTCAAGAGCACAAATACTTCCTGTTGTACCATTGCACATTAACCTTTTGATCTGCTGCCCTGAACAAACTGTTAAGGATTTTAATTACATGAAGGCTCAGTCTCAACAGATGTACCATGGAAAGAATCAAATCTGTATTTTTCACCTAAAAAAGACAAAGTAGCCTTGCAGCAGATCCCTTTCAGCAAAGCTCCAGGCTGCTTGGAGTGTTATGACAGATGCTTTTTATTTTCATAAGCAATCTGACTCCAGAATTTCAGCTGTCCTTAAAATTACAAGTGTACTCTGCACTCTCCTGTCTAGGTAGGAATTAAAGAATTCATGGAACTTATTTTAGCTCAAAGTTTTATCAGCAAAAGTCCTGCTCTATCATTAAGTAATATGCAGAGAAAAGATGAGTCAATACAAGTACATGCCACAAAGAATGAATTATCTCAAATCAGCAAGAATAATTTTTAAAATTAATCAGAGTCTCCTTAAACAACAATGAGCTGTCATTAAAGTTCCCTTCTATCAGCAGATATGTTTCTTCCATTTTGTAGTCTCCACTTTGCTGAAACTAGATTATAAATTTTTACAGTAATTTAAAGTTCCAGCAGAATAAAAAACAGTGTTGAAGACAATAAAAATCTGTGTGGGCACATGGATGAAAGAACAGATAGGTAGGAATTCTAAATTATGTCATTCCTTTGATACTCAGAAATATTTTGCTAATTCATTTGTCCACTTTAACGATCTTGATATTCCAGGTGTACTTTAAAGTTTGCTGCAGAATTTCCAATCCCAATCTCCCCACTTGTCAGCCAACAGAAATTGGAAGTAGAATATGTAAAATGCAAAAATAGGAGGAAGAGGAGGAAGTCTCCGTGTACTCCGTGGTGATATTCTGTCTCTTTTTGCAGAGATTATCTGAATTTTAACAAGCAAACATATGACACTGGCCGAGCATGCCTACTTAAAATTCACTGTGGTTTGGTTAACAGTGACATCTGAGCAGAGAAAGGGAAGGTGCTGCACAGCTCACAGCGTGTGCCTGATCATTTCTAGCAGGTTGCAGCAGAGTGGATACTTGTTTCTATATAGAATGAGAAGAGATATTCAACATAAATAGCATAAAATATTCACATTATAGCACCTTTAGCAAGCTAGCAAGATACACAAAAGAAACAGTTACAAAGAAAAATCTGCAATGTAATAAACCGGGACACTACAAATCTTAGAGCTGTGTATTGCTAAAATCATGAGCCACAGACCCAGAAATCTCCAAATAATGATGTTGATAATATCCTTTTCTTTTTAAAAACCTTCACAATGCTCCCGACTGTTCTAGCTGCTGAGGCTGATATACTGTGAGCACTCTTTAAAGACTCTTTAAAAATCGATGAGTGTTTTTTTGTGTGTAATTCAGTATGCTGTCACAGTTTTGTGTATTTCTGCAACCACAGAATTTTTGGAGAGGTCTCAGGAAATGAAGATACTGTTTGCAATCCACAACCCCATTTGTTTTTTATTGGATGATGTTTTTGCTTTAGCATGGGCCTGTTTGGTGCAATAGTGTCCACCTACTTAAGCATTACCACAGAAAGAGAGTAGACATGCTACTTTTTGCATTTTTTTACCTGGGGATGTGGCTCTCCTGATCAGACAGACTTGTTTTCCTGAAGCTGTCCTGGTTCCCAGCTGGAGTTTCAGTGGAACAGGGATTGTGCTCCTCCATTAAGCCTGGTGCAGGTCAGTCCAGTGTCTCTCTCTCTGTTGAAAAGAGACAAAAAGAGGTTATCACAAAAATTGGAAATGGCTCTTCTGCTTGCTGATGTAAAACTCATAACCTGAGCTCAAACCACAGAGTCATGGAGAAAAGGCAGAAATTTCCCATCCTTCCAGACCAACCAAGGGCTTTTCCAATGCTGACTGTCCAGCTGAAAGATTTTTCCACTTTTCGTAACTGACCAAACAATTTTCCCACCTGTCGTGACCAACCAAGGGATTTTCCTGCTCTTCCTGACCTACCAAGGGATTCTCCCACTCTTCTTAATTAACCAAGAACTTCTCCCGCCATTCCAGAACGATCAAGAGCTTTTTCTGGCCTTTCAGACTGAGGGTTTTTCCCACCCCTCCTGACGTGCTGAGGGCTTTTCCAATCCTGGCTGCCCAACTGAGAGATTTTCCCACTTTTCTTAACTGACCAAAGGATTTTCCCACCTGTCATGACCAAGAGATTCTCCTGCTCTTCCTAACCAACCAATGGATTCTCCTCCCGCTCTTCTTAATTAATCAAGGATTTCTCTTGCCGTTCCAGAATGACTGAGGCGTTTTCAGTCATTCCAGAATGACTGAGGGCCTTCCTGACCAGCTGAGGCTTTTCCCGCCCTTTCTGACCAGTTGAGGACTTTTCCAATATGACTGTCCAGCTGAGAGATTTTTCCACTTTTCTTAATCAATCAAGGTCTTTTCCCACCCTTCCTTACTTTCCAAGGGTTTTTTCCCTTCTTTCCTGATTTTCCAAGGGTTTTTCCCACCCGTCCTGGCTGGCTCCTGTTGCGCTTGGTGCCTGAGGGCTTTTCCCGCCTTTTTTTGACGGACAGCTGGTGGCCCCGCCCACCCTGAGGGGCCATGGCGTGCGCTGGGCGCTGACCCTCAGGCCTGTCCGTGGAGCTGATGGCTGACCACAAACCCCACAGCACCCAGGTTTCTGCAATAAACCCAGCCTGGCTGCCTGGGAGGCGGTCACACAGCCCTTCCTCATCCAGCCATTTTCCCGTCATCTCAAATGTCTGTTCCCGGCTCTGTTCAGATCTCCTGTCTGTTC
>VRYO01001272.1:4809304-4832600 GCA_009812075.1 Sialia sialis
AAAATCTTGGCTCTTCCCACTGGCTGGAGCATCTCCCAATGGGATGAAGTAATTTTATCCATCATTGGGTGGGACTCAATGGCCATTAGTAGAAGATAACTCAAGGAGGAAGGATGGGTTGTGAAAAGATAAAGAACACTGGCCCAGCTGGTTTATAAAATCTGGCCATGAACAGGAGATGTCCCCTTTGGAAATAAAGAACACTGCCCCAGCTGGTTTCAATGGATGGTCCATTAGCAGAATATCTCCCATGGAGATCAGGATCACTGCCCCACCCTCAGCAGATGGTGATAGAATAGATAGATACCTTTTATCACATCCTGTATTGTACCCCAAGACAGGGAGATGGAACTCCAATGCAGCTCCAGCTGTTGGAAAATCCACCTCCTTCCCCAAAGTGGAATTCAACTCCTACTGAGGTTAAAGATTTAGTGCTACTTTTTCTCGTTTGCCTTCAGCATTGTGAAGGTTTACGACAGTCTTGCGATGTGTTGTCAAATCTTTCTCAATATGCTGTTAAAGTCTTGTATTCTCAACAAACAATAAACCCCAGTTCTGACTCATGAATCACTGGCTTCCAGAGAAGCTGAAATTTAAGAAAAGAATGCTAAATTTTGTAAGGGTTATGGCTGAACTGGGATTTTTGTTTTTCATGCGGCATCCCCGGCCAGAGGGCAGTGCTGCACAATGGGTGACACAGCCAGATACCAACGGTGAATTTGGGAAAAAAACAGCACATTATGAGTATTTTGGTGCCTTTAATCTTTAGAACTTCAGCTTTTCCTACAAAAAAACGTCCAATCTTTCACTTAAGAATGTTTAAATTCGTGGTGATTGCAAAGAAAAAGTGCAGCACTCCTGGGAATCCTGGTCCCTCTGGCACTCCTTGGCACTCTCTGGTTCTGCAGAGTTTTTGTGTGCAGAGATCAGGGCTCCTGCACCATCAGCTCTGAATATTACAAACTTAAACTGCTCTTTGCAGTTATCGTACGCCAAGGTGTATTTTAAACTCCTAACTGTGTCATCATAATTGATTCCTCATTAGAGGTCTCTCTAAGAGTGTTAGAAGTTACTCAGGAGATAAATATCTTACGCTTGTCCTTTCTAGGGAAAAATTTTCAAAGCTGCGTGTTGATAATATCATGTTTAGTGCACAGCAGCATTGGAAGCTTTGCTCAATCCAGCTCACAGCCAGCAGCATTTCAAACACGGTGATGCTTAGACTTGTTAACAAGTTAGATAATGTAGCTTTTAAAATGTTGCTCCATTACCGACTGCCACTGAACCTTTCTTCTTTGTTGCTATGAATGAGCAATCCAGATCCAGCCTGGGTAGGAAATTAAAAAATTCATGCATTGATTTATTCAAGGAAAACCTCAGGCTATGAGGATGTGAGTACAAGGTGCTTCAATTAACTGAGGGAGGCCAAAGAAAGCGGAATTAATAAATTGAAATTTTCAGATCTTTCATCTTAAGTCTTTGGCCTTTAGGTATCTTGAGATCACTCTGGAAATATTTATGCAAAATCTCTGTAGCTCTTTCCAACAACCCAACATCAAAATCAAAAGATTTTTGTTTGATATGGAGCTGCCAAAATTACACCATGCCCTCAGCAAGAGATTGCAAACAAAACTAAATACACCAACTTATGAGAAGCCAATTTAATGACTTGTTCTTCACAGCATCAAACAGCAATCACAAAAAACCCCAACTAAAATACTAAGTGTTTATATCTGAGTTAACAAAACAAGTAACAATAACAAAAATTTCCATGCTTCCAACTTAATACTACGTATATATGCAAATATAAATATATCTAACCAGATAAATTTGTATCCAGAACATGATAAGTAAATGAACTACAATCAATAAATGGACTAGCAGATTTTTTTCCTGGGCTCCTCTGTATTTATTTATTTGTCCTCTTTTAAATCTTCTTGTCAAAAAACCCACCAAAATTAAATTCCAAATATCGACTGCATATGCCTAAAAAATTATAGAAATATGTATCTATGCATTTATAGAGAAATGAGTATGAATATATACTGGAATATGTATTTATATACATTTAAATATATATGTATAAGGAAAACTGCTAGGAAAGCAAACGAGGAACAATTTTTAAATGTTAAGATGGGAAGAAAGAAACGAAGGCAGCAGTGCAGGGATGCAGTTTTTCCTCCTGCCTCTACCAAGCTGTGCAGTAGATGGCACCACAGAGAAAGTGTTACCACTCGGAAACTGTTAAATTTAACACCGTGGTGGAACTGGAGCAACATCTATCACCTCCAATCACATGAAAAGTTACTGATCTATTTCTAATGAGCAAAGCCCAGAGAAACAGGGGATGAAATGTCATTCACTGCTAGCAGCTCACAACTTCAAATGGGATATCTTCTCCAAATAACATCAGTGGTTTAAATGAAAAACCCCAAAATAATGCATGTGTCCAGTCTACCTGGCTCCAGAGTGAGAAACACCTGCAAAATATTTATTCTGTGGTGAGTCAAGTCTATAAGAAGAACTGGGGTTTTGTAACCATATCTTCTTTTGGTATTTTATCTTACTGCCAGAAATAAACTCTACAGACCATTCTTAAAAGCAAAAGTACCTTTCATCTAACCTCTGTCAATTTTGAGATTCACATGTTCTAAAGCTTTTAGGGACAGTAAAGTATTTTGGTGGCAGGGCAAGATAGGTATTTGAAACAAAGAAAGAAAGTAAACTAAAGAAAAGATTACTTTTTAATAATTTAGCATAAATTCCACATGCACTCATAGTAATTAAGCTACAAACAGGCAGCACTGTGTGACTGAGCATTTGAACACATAATTTTTATATGCTGAGGAGATTGAACTTGCCCTGTACTATCTTAGTCACTATTCCTCCCTCTCTCCTGAGCTGCTCTCACACTAAGACAGAACACTCCTCCAGCCTATTAGGAAAAATTCTGATTAAAAAAACGTGTTCAAGGGGAAGTATGTCGAAACAAACAAATGAAAGATATTTGTACTAAAATATAACTGGAAAGCAAGAATCACTTCTAGTCCATGCTCACATGACAGCTTGAAAATAGCAGTCTTGAGAACAGCTGCACCATTTCTTCTGGCTTTCAAAAAGCAAAATGTCTTATTTTCTGTTTTCCTTTTGTTGGCAGAATCCTAGAAAGCATGAACACTCAGGTGTGGTTTTCCTCTTCAAACACAAAAATGCCACCTGCTGTACATTAAAACTATTTGAGCCTAAATCTGCTGCACTAGTGGTGTCATGATCCCGGATTTCTGCCAACAGGTAAAACTTGGGGTGGATTTCAGACAGTTGTTATTAACTATTTAATAATCCCTGGGGAAAATGAAGTCAGAGGATGATGTAGGAGTTCTGACACTGAGTACTCTGGGCCATATAAATGATGGGTGGGGCAGCTGATTAACATTTTACTTCATTTTTGGAAGTCTAGATTAAAATCAACCTTATGCAATTCTTTAAAATGCATTTGGTGATTTTAATTAAGCTACTAATGTTAATTAGTCCACACCACAAAAGTGCCAGGGGCGCTGTGATGCAATTTTGGATAAATGGCAACCTTTGCTTTTGAGGGTCTTAAGGCTCGGCAAGAAGTATAGAAAATTAAAAAAAAAATAGCATGGATGTCTTATCTTGGTTTTTAATTTTGTTTTTCCTACTGGAGAAGAGAAAAACCATGATTCAAATATAAACATGAATACAGCCCAAAGCATGTCTTACCAGGCTGTTGCACAAGCAGCTCTGGATGCAGCGAGATTGCTGGCCAGCCTTCACTGAAGACCCCGTGCTGCTTTTTCAGGATACAATTTTAGCCCATTTTTCAAAGTCTTTCTTCACAGACCACTCTCTTCTCTGTTCCCAGAGCAAACTCAGAAGTGTCAGCCGGATGTCACTGCTGTGACCATCCCCTGTACTGGAGGAAGGGGTGAAATTTTTCCATGATTTTTCTTGCCCCACTGCTGCTGGCCAGGACAGCCACAAACACCTTGGGTTTGGTTTGATGGATCTTCTTCCAGAACTTTCTACCTGCTGCTTTAGGGATTTAGGAGGAACTGCAACACAAGAATCACCCACACGTCCCACAGCCAAAGGTGTGCACAGCTCACAGCCACAGGAAGGTGTTAATGAAATGTCTGAGTAATAAAACTGTGGAGTCTGTGCACATAAATACAAACTCCTAGCATGTAAAGTTCTCCCTGACTGATCTCACGCATTGTTCCCAAAGGGAGCTCAGTGCAGAATTTGGGCCTTTAAAAACTGAATAGAACAAATTTATATTATTCTCTACAGAGAAAAATCTGGCAGCAACAGGAGTTTGGAGCTGTTGACTAAGGACTTTTCTACACTGGAAAGTGGACTGGAATTGCTATTGCAGGATCAGCTATTCTGCAATGACTTACGTGACCCATGGCTTTTCCAGACTAGAATATCCACACAGGGAGCTGTTATGGATAGTTTATTCAGAAATAACTGTTTTGGTCACTTTTCCCACACAGGGAAATGCACAGTGTCCATGCATAGCTGTAGTAAGCTTGGTGTATTTTTTACAGAAAAATGCCTTTTTTGTCTGATATATAACATATGGCAAAACGGGAAAGTAGAAAGGGAATTTTGAATAATATCATGATGCAATTGATTAAGATCCTTTATTTAATTTACTAATATAAGATATATTATTATAATTTACCATGATTACTTATATACTAAAAACATCTCTACATCTGCAAGGTTGTGTCCATTACAGGATGTTGCATCAATTTAACTAAATCATTAAAAAAAGTCCTCATTTCTAATTAAGTCAGTGCAAAAATATTAACAAAATTATTTTCTGTAATCTCTGATTGCTGGGTCTCACATCTCACTCATCAGTCTTGTGGCAACATCATACACATTGTTAGAAATTCAACAGTTCTGCACTTCTGTAAAATCCAGGCTTTTTTGGTGCTAGCACATTCATTTTAATAAACAATAAATGAACAAGAAATAGCAATTTTCTGCCAGCAGCACCTTTGCCAGGTTAAGAATTCCTGTTCGTGCCTTAGGAACAGATGGATGACAAGTGGGTCTAGCACTTGTTAACAGAGTTCCTTCCTAAAAATCTGATGTAGTGAAAATGATTGAAATTTATGATTTCAACATTTTTCTGCATGTCCTCTACAATGTTGCATTTTACTGGAATGCTTCCATGTTCGGATCCACTCTTGAGTGCCAGGAATGCAAGATTGGGACCCTAACATATCAAGGAGAAATAAAAGTTATAGAAATGACATTGCTGAAGACAGCATCAACCATCCATTATAGTAAGAAAAGAATATCTAAAGCTTTCTTTATAAATTAAACTGAAGGTTATCTTTCAGCCCTTGAGTGAAGTTTGATTCTTCATCAGGAGGGAAATGAACATACTCAAATACATCAAAATCTTCATTACTTGAATGTATTTTGAAGGACAAGGGCATAACTTTCAAATTCACAGACTGGAGAAGGATGACTGACCAGCTTTTTGTAACACTGCTCTCATCTTTTCATTTCAATGGTGTTCATTTCTCAGGAGCTTGTTTCACCTTCATATTTCACTTACTGTCCTTGTGCAGAGAGGAAAACAACACAACACAAACCAAAGAGGTCACTGCTCCTATAAGGGCGTTTAGTCACTGACAATGTAGAACACATTTTTTTTAATTATGCAAAAACCAGTATTTATGGAGATTCAAACTGATTTGCAATCCTAGTGGAAGACTTCTCTTTTCATAACCTCTCTAGTGTCTGTTTTATGAGAAACATTCTTGCAGAATATCCAATTGTTATCCTCATTTATGTTCATTTTCTGCTGTTACGGCATACCAAGTCTTGATTTTTTTTCTGTGTTGCAGATCATTCAATTTTCTGTTTGATGGCTAAACCAAAAGTGAACTTTTACTCTGAAGTTACACACTTCAGTGTTTTATATGACACACTTGTAATAAACATATTAAATTATATACTGTGATGCTAAAGCACTGTAATAAAAGAACTTGCTGCTGAGTGCTTGGGAAATTATGAAACAATTGTTTTCATTGTCATAACTGCAAAATCCCCAAATGGATTTGATGTTTGAGAGATATTTCTGTGCAGCAAAATGCATAATTTTCAAAAGAAAAACCTGTAAGTTTTGACAGCTGACCTCCTAGGTAGAGCCCTGCCCATAAATGCAGCGAGGCAGATTGGTGCTAATGGTGCTAATGATATGTAAAGTTCATCTTTGTACTCCATTCATTCTCACTTCATTACTGGCAAGATTAGTAATAGCCAATTTGCATTGATTTATACCAGCTATTTACAGTCCTCAGGGCACAGAAGTTATTCATCCACGGAAAAACCTGTCATACTCTCCTTTTTTTCTAGTCATGCCTCTATCTATGTGGTAATAGAGGGATGGAGTTTCTGCCCCTGGTGTGTCCTGCACAGAAGCCAATGTCTCCAAAGCCAAGTACAACAGAAAAACATGGCTGTGCCAATAGCTGGGATGGTGACCTAAGGATTACAATGAGAAAAAGTTCTCAAAGCCTCTTTTACACTGATTTGAGCAGGCACAAGCAGCTCCCAGACACCTCTGTGCACCGATTTGGCAAGGAAAAAAGCAGTGCTGGAGCAGAGCAGGGAAGGGAAGCTGGACAAACTCAGATGGGGCTGGTTCACTGTGCCCATTTTTGGCTCCCCCGGTCCAAGAGCAGTGTGGAGAATCAACAGGGGGATCAGCAGAAGGTGCTGGGATGCCCTGGGTCAAGAGCTCAGGATGGAAATGGAGGGACTGAGGGTGCTGGGCTTGCTTGTCCTGGCAGAGCATAGGCCAGGGACTGGTTTCTGCCTGCACAGCAGAGACAGCCAAGTTCAGGGTAGGTAGTGTCATAACACAGAAGAAGGAGCAATGGCCATAAATCACAGCGTGGGAGGTTCAGCTGAAAATTAGGAAAAAATGTTACTCATTTTTCAGGCATTCTTTGAAAAGCAAAAAACAAAACCCTCTCAAAAACTACAGAAACAACACCCAAGTATGAGTACAGCTGAAAAAGCCAATGGAAAACAAAAAAAGTGTCATCCTCTGGTTTCTTCTTGTTTCAGATATCTCCTACCTTTAATATTACACAAATTACAGCACTATACACATTTAATCATCAGGCATGTTACATCCACGTTACCTGATTTGGTTTAAAATTCTTTGTATGCAATTAGGAGTTGACAGAGTGCCATTTTTTGTTGAGGAACGGATACTTTTTCAACCAACAAACCCCAATAGAGCTTAATTTGCAATGCAATATTGACTATCATCTCTGAATCAAAAATCAGTTCTTCACAATGAATTCATTCAATTGTTTTAGCACTATTGCATCACTGTGTCCAACGGGATTAAAAAGAAAAGTTGGAAAAAAACTCACTTGAAAGGAAACTGCAAAACTCCATTGGACCAAAAACCATGAGCATGATAATTAACCAGAAGCAGTTACTTGAATAATGAAGACAGGTTTTTTCTTGTATTTATTACCTGTACTTCCAGGTATTTGTTACCTCAGCTGTGATATTTATCTCAGCATTGGTTTAGAGCACCACATGTGTACAGGAATAAAGGGGTTAATTTTGATCACTCAAACTGCAGATATTCCATTCATGGAACTTTGTGACAAGCTTTCACCTTTTCCTCAGGATTTTAAATCCACTAGCACTTTTCAGATGGCTTATAGCAATTGTAGAGCTTCCCAAGCACAGTTCCAACCACTGAGCTGTTCAGTACCCACTGAGAGAATTGGTTTCCTTCCCTTTGCAACTTTTCCACAGACCAGTCGTTAATACTTTCAATACAGACTCACTATTCAAGAAACACAAAATATTTACAACATGGGTGACATAATTATCTCTACACTGTTAAAACCCAAGACATGGATTTGCCTACAGGCAAACTAAGGCTTTCTCCACAGAGAATTTGTAATGGTAAAGATAATGTCTGGAGATATATAAATATAAATTTATGCTCTATTACACTGACTAGTGTTTGAAACTTCTCTTTCTTTCAAGCCATTCCTGAGTGTTTACCCCTGTTGTACTGAGTCCATCAGTTTGGATCTGATTTAACAATGTCTCTGTGCTTCAACATACTGCTGCAAGGACTCATGAGCCCTCACATAAATTTTCTTGATGAGAGAAGCTTTTGTATGAACTTCTTAAAACAGTTGGCAACAAAATATAAGAAACATCTACCACACTTCACTGGATTGGATTAAGGGATGAAAAAGAGGAGAGCAAACACCACAACACTTTGTAGTCCTGTTTGACAACTAAGGGATAAATTGCATCCTGCCCTCTATTCTTAATAAAAAGCATAAGACCTATTATACTTGTTAATCCAAAGTCCACCTAGACTAATATTCTCCTTCTGACAGCAAGAAATACTGGACATCATGAGAAGAGTACAAACCCAGTGTTTAGGGATATATTCCCAACATGTTTATGACTCAAAGACTTCTGTTATAACTGGTGGGACTTCACATTCAAGGACTTTTGGTGGTGGCTTGTATTCATCAGGTTTGGTTTTTTTTCCAATGGATTTCATGCACATTTTTAATATAACACATCCTGTGATAGGATTAATTACTCCTTGTCAAAGATGTGTGTTCTTGAAGCTGCCATCTTAGGAGATGAATTAGTTATGATGCTCCTCAGTTATGATGTTGAACAAGACACTGAATAATCAGCCTCTTTCTGACTTTGCCATGCCACTAGGTTGAGGTTTTGGTGGGGTTTTTTTAAATAATTTTAACTTATTTTCACACTGCTTCCCTTGACGCCTATTGTCATGGACTAAGGAAAAAAGAAAAGAAAAAAAAAAAAAAGAGAAGAAGGTGAAAATTGGAAAAAAGACAGAATCACTTAGGAGCCTGAAGCAAGATGAAGGGAATTCAGTGCTCAGGATGTTTGTGTCTCCGTCTGGGGCAGAGAGTGAGAGCAGGAAAATGGACAGGGCCCAAACACAGAGGAAGGAGAGTGGAAGATCCCACAGGTCAGGAACAGGTGACAACTTCAGGCAAAAGCCTTTGTCTTGTTTTAATGATGCAATTATTGAGATTCAGAAGGAATTTTGGCCATTGAAAATCAGAACTTGGCTGGAAGCCACATATTCCCTATTCTTTCCTTCCTCCATATTTGTTAGGTCTGCAATCAAATGAAAAAAATACAGTTTTTAATTCCTTAGCATCTGGGAGTATGCAGGTTTTACCTCCTTTATATCCCTGCAGTGCCACTGATATTTCAGCCCATGAGAACCTGAGATCATAGCTTGGCTTCAAGGAAATTCAGTGTACTGAAGCACACTGAGGAGATACACCATCTTCTCTCACCACTAGGGAAAATTCTGCCCTAGCTTGACAAAGAACTTGGGTGTCATTAAGATAAAATAGATTATGGAGAATTTGATATATGTGTAAATGCTTCCAGATATTTAATCAATGGGGAAGCAGTGGAACAGGTTTAGGCAGCCTACAGGTTGATGACCTGTTCTGATAAAGCCTGGCTGGACTATTGAAGTCATTCAATATCCATCCCTGCTGCAGTTTCTCATGACCAGCTGCTTACGTGGAGCACAGATTCCTGATTTTATTACCTTTTAACTTGCTGCCCTCATACAGGTTATTGCAATAGGATATAAGAAAGGAATCCAAAAGCAACACTGAAGTTTTACCTACCCAAAAAGACCCCCAGCAAACCTCAACAATAAACAACCCCCCAAAAAATGCTCAGAAATCAACACGACCACACTATTCTATATATCCAGATTGGAATGGAGAGGAGGAATCTGGAGGAAATATTGGCCATGAGTCCCACTATATGCATAGACATGAAATCTTGGCTGCCCACTCTATGAGCTAAAAGGTTGAATAGTGAGAGTGCTCTAGAAAAGATTGAGCCCTGGGGCTTACTGCGAGGCAGTGATGGATTTAATGAGCTGGGTGTGTCTAGAGGGAATGAAGGAGATTCTTCTCAGGACGTGCCTGCACTTGAAACTCTGCGGAGTTTGTGCATCTGTGTTAAATGATTTGAAAAAAGTGATTGTGTGATCAATGAAACACACACACACCTCCTCACAACACTGCCCTGCATCCGTGATATTCTTATTTCTATATTGCAATTCCTCCTGGAATCACAGCAGGCTTCTTAGGAGCTTGGTTTAATTCTTCATTTAGTTTAAACTCCTTTAGTGCTTTATTTACCACGTGTTCAGCTGTGAACCATTTCACCCCTTTCCCGGTTACAAATAGAAAAGAAACTGGCAGATTAGCATGCAACTAAAACATAAATGCCCAGTGAAAAGGCTAATGCTATGGTTTTGCCTCTGAGCAGCAGTCTGCATTAAAATGCACATTTCCATTTACGCAATAGAAGATTTTGTTAGTCAATAAATCCCTGCAATCTCAGAGGAAAGAATTAATCTTACATAATTGGAGTTTTGTTTCAGGAAATGAATTTATACTAAGAGATTCAATCTCTTAATTAAAAAGATTTAGTGTGTTTGTGTTCCACTTAGCAGTTTTATTTGTTCTTTAATTTGCAGGAGTCCATACTGGGAAATAATTGAATGAAAATGCCGAGAGGAAAGGGATGTGCATACCAGGTCTGTGTGCAGACAAGAACCAGGATCTCTTGAACTCTGCTACTAGTTTTGACTTTCAAAGACCTCAGAAAATCTCCGCACATGTCAGTTCTCTGTCTGCAAAGTGAAATTCAGCAGTGGGTTATCTCACAAGGCCGCTGTTAGTGCTGGAATCCAAAGGAGGAGCAGTTCGTAAATGCACTACTGGTATTACCAATGTAACAAAATCAAAGAGAGCAGGATAAGATTTCACGGATAGGAAACACTGCCTGAACAAGAGCCTTTTTCAAATGTCTTCCTCTCCTGACAAAAGATGAGGA
The DNA here is from genome assembly GCA_009812075.1 of Sialia sialis. Classification (NCBI taxonomy): domain Eukaryota; kingdom Metazoa; phylum Chordata; class Aves; order Passeriformes; family Turdidae; genus Sialia; species Sialia sialis. Next base: position 4,820,264 of record VRYO01001272.1, read on the forward strand.
AATTACTTGTAAATGCATTAAATTGTATTATATGAGAGGAAAAAAACCCAAGCTGCCAACTTTATATTCTGCCAGGAGGAGAAAACCAGCACTGAGCTGTACTAGGCACCAAAATGTTTGTATATTGAGAGTGATCTTATGTAGAGTTTGTGTCCCAGTGTGGGAATTTTGTTTGCAAAAGAGCTGCTGGGATTGTTCTGCAAAGAACATCCAAGCCTCTGGACCCCCCTGCCCTTCCCAGGAGCTCTGGCTGCTTGGCTTACTCTTTGTGGCTGGGAAGTCTGAAAAGAGTTCACAGAGGAGAACAGGATCAAAATTCCCCCTCACCTTTTGTTGCAGAAAAAAGAAAAGGGTTTGATCCAGTCCTCTAAAAACTGAACTGAACCACAAACTTGTTACACTCACAAAACCGTTGCCTTCCTAATTATTGGAATAAAAATTTTTAAACTTGCTGTTTCCAACCAAATACAGCCAAATATTGTTTAGACCTAAGTAAAAACTACTCTGGAACTATCACTCGCTATGACTTCAGTAAGTATTCCATAGGTTTGAGTTTAGCTTCTGCTGAAAAGTGATGTAAGGCACTCTCACCCATGGACACATATTTCATCCAACCCACCACTACCAGTTCCAGGTCATGCTGATTAATGCTTTTCACATAAACACACTTCTTATTTCAAATGTTAATGCCTTCTTAGTGCAAGGTGAAAGTCTATCCAACGATAGAATCCCTTAAGAGTGTTAATTAAACAGGACAATAATAATCCAGTGGTGATTTATAGCGAGGTGGATTACCAGAGCATAGTGGTTGGTCTGATAGGCATTTATTGCCTACTTAACCATTTAAGTATAACAAAAAAAAAATCATTGTGAGACAAAAGGTGATGAATGTTTCTGCTAAAACAGTCCATTAAGATGATTCATTAACATTACAAAGAGGTCTGCAGCCTGTGTGCCACTCGGAGCCTTTAAAAGTCTGGGAAAGTGAGAGGCATTACCATAGGAAATGCTTTATGCTAAACATGCGCTGATACAATCTAAAGTCCACTTTTCCGCAGATAACATCACTTTTTACATTTTGCACTACAAGGTCTGGGGGACGCTTTGTACTTCTCAATTCCTCGAGAATGTATCTTGCTAAGGGAGGAGAGGAGCAATAAAAGCGGCAATGCTGCGGCAAACATCGGCGTCCCTCGCCCTTCCCTTTGAACCGACGGGGCTGGAATGCTGAATCGCGGGTTGCTCCGCTGCGGAATGACATGGGAGCCCTGAGTTATGGTCACAACAGCTCCAGCTTTATTAAATGCACACCAAATAAAGCTCCTGTAATGATCTTTTCAGGTCAAATAACAGCAGATGCCTGCTGTGTAACAGCGAGGCGGTGTACCAGCCCCGACTGCTGCGGCAGCTGTAGGAGGGTTAAATCAGCGTGTAAATGTATCCAAAACAGCAAAATAAAGACTTCGGTATTTTCCTAACAAATTATTCCCTGAGAGTGGAGCTAATGAAGCTTGGTTCTTCGTGGATTTGTGTTGTACATCTCCCTCCTGGAATAACCCCAGTTGTCCTCCAGCATTTCCCAGTCCAGTTCCTCCAGCCCCTTCATCCCTCACCTACCCCCTGCAGGAACATGCACAGGCTCCCTAATTCCTTGGGGAATACTGCAGCATGCCTTGGCATCTTCTCCCAGCTATCCCTTGACTTTTGTTTTTGATTTGGCAGCTGAAGGAAGCAGTGTTTTCACCAAGGAATATCAGAGCAATGTGCAAATCAGCGGAGAGCCTTGCTGCTGTCAAACACAATGAACAATTGCTGAACTCTCCCTTCTCCCTCAGTGGGAGAATTAACAAGGATTCCTTCCTCTCCTTAGATGCTAATTCTTGCAAAACTGGTAAGGACAACTGGTAAGTGTCTCCAAATCATCTGCATAACCTGTGACAAATGTGTCACCATCTTGGAAACTGGGTCAGACAAATAATTAGATTGTGTAAGTGATTTCCCTAGGGAACCAGACTGAGAGGTGTGATAGGATCTGCGCTGACCAGAAGTCAGTAGAATCTTGTTTACAGTGTGTGCAGCACCTGTCCAGACTACCTGCATGGTGTAAAAACAAGCTGGACCAGGTTCTAGGAGCACAACAAGACACTTGAACCAGACCTAATAAATTCTGCCTCTCAGTAGATAATTACCCTGCTTTATTTCTCAGTCAGCAAATTAGCACAGCTACACCAAATCCTGGGCTGGAGATGGCTGAGATAGATTTGTTGTGGCTGCATGGCATGAATTTTCACTTCTAGATGCTTCAGTTAAAGGTGAAACACTGCAGATACTGAATGTGGGCAAGGGAATGGAGCTGAGGGACACAAGTGACATCAAACACATCAAACATAGTTGCTCCCAATACTGTTCAACAGCTTCTAACTGTCTGGGGAGTTGGGCAAGCAACATTTCATGTCTGGTGCCAAACAGACTTCCCCTTGATTCTTCTAGGAAGCAAATCACTGACTGCATTCATGATCTGTGACCGGGCTTTATCACAGAGTCCTGTACTGCACCAACCTCACCTACAGAAATGGGCTAACTGTTTCCAAGCATTAACCCAGTAATCCAAACACCAGTCTCAGCCTGGTAAACATCTCCCCGAGGAGCTCTGCTGATGAATGGATGGAAGGTGCCGAGCTGTGGAGCTTTGTGCTGGTGGAACACAGGGTCCCCACCTCTGCAAACATTTTCAGAGTCCCCTGGGACACTCACAAGTCTCAGCTCTGAGTCAACAATACCCAAGGGTGCCCAGCCTGGGGAAGAGCCTCTGTGGGAGGATCAGCCTGGGTGTCAGACAGACGCAGGAAGGAAGGAATACAAAACAGTGGGAGGCTGGCAGGAGCACAGGCTGAACCAGAAAGAGAAGCTGAGCATGTGTGTCCAGTGGCTTGATGAGATTCAGAGTGGGAACAAGGATGAAAAGATTGAATTGGAAGATCTGTGCTTGCAAAGCAAAGGAGACGAGTTGAAATTTCAACCTTTCAATGCATTTTCTGATTTTTTTTTCCCCCACATCCTGAATTTAAGCTAATTTCAGTAATAGCTGAGAGAGTCATCAACATCTTTTTATATTTTGCTCTAGTTATTCCTTACAAAGTTTCCACAAATTTACCCACCCCAGACTGCACCTCACTTCTGATCTCTTCTTCACCCTACAAAAATACCGAAGGTAAACACCTCCCATTTGTCAAATACAGAGATCTCACCTCAGAAAACCTTTTTGGACAAAGTGCTTTTTTCCATCAGAAAATGCAAACTTGAAAAAACATTTATATTTTTTGCTGATTTCCATGGAAATATAGTTAGGTAGGTTCAGATATTTCCACAAGAAAAAACTGTTCTGAATGAGAATGGAGCAGAAATGTGGGGGGTGATTTATGAGACTCCCAAAGTCAGAATTATACCCAAATATGTGCTAGCACCCTACCAAACACAACAGAAAAACTGTCTGTTCTCCATGCAGCTACTTTTTTTAACTGAAAAAATAAATAGATGAAGTTCCCCAGGCTGAAGAGAAACTGCCTGATGGAACAGCTGGTGACTAAGTCTCACCTACAAAGCACAGAACTCCAAGCAAACTCTTTTTCAACCCACTCCAGAGCCCAGATTTCAGCCTGACAAAAATAATGTTGAAAACATTATGTCAAATGTCTGCTCCAAATCCCATAAAGCACTCCTTGGCCAGGGCCCAAGTAAATACCCTAGCCACTGGATGTTGGCTATTCTGGGATGTCTCATTCTTTCTATTCATGTTTTGTTTTTTAAATCATTCTGTGACAAATCTAAAACAAATGTCAAAACCGTTAATTTTTTTATACACTCGATTTTTTTTTTTTCTCTTTCTGGTCAACTATAATTCTCAGTGCACCACCCTTAACTCTTCAATTCATTTCTTCTCTTCTAACTTGGTCCAACTTGCTGGCCTTTAGAAGAGTGAGAGATACTTAGCTCCTGCATAGGGAAAATTAATTTGATTTGTGTGTTCTGTATTGTCCTGTATCACTGATTTTTACAATTTCTTCACAGGCCTTTGGGGCCCATGAGCTGCTTTTACAGGGTTCCAAAAAGGTAAATAAGACACATTGCTTTGGCATGGCAGGAATTGGCTGCCACCAAAGCCTGCAAATTAGAAAACATCAAAGATCACTGCTTTAGACAAATATACCTGTGTCCTACTGTTGTTAGGATAGGGTGAAATCTTGCAATAAGCTTTTATTGGCACTGGGATAGAAAAAACATTAACATTATTAAAAACTAAGTGAATCACAACATTTTTTGGAAGAAAGTAAGAAGAATACTTTGGCTCAGGAGATGTATGTCTAAGCAGATCCATCACTTTCAAGAGAAAGCAATTTTACAACAGTCAAAGTTAATATAAAGTTCACATTATTACTTTTTCCTCATGTACCCATATGAAAACTGGATAAAATTGCCATTTGACACTCTTGTTTTTCGTTATTGAAAGTTAGCACATCTCTGATGTGATCCCTAAGCATGAGAGTGGCTAATCAAAACACAAAATAAAATCTGGTTTACATGACATTAAACAGATGAAAATCCCTTTAATTTTTTTCTGGTTGATTAATTAATTCCCATAATCTTATTAAGATAGATTCAAAAAATTGTTTTTTCTTTTGTCTATCCACTTTGACTTGTCCAAGGAAGCAAATTTTAGTCAGACACAGTTAATATCTTGTTCCTATACATTTTCAGTCTTCAAACGTGTATTTTTGAGAGAAGATGTGACAAAATGAACCCTGTACTTTCATGCCACCACATTGCAGTTACCACACTGAATCCTGAAAACCAGACCTACCACACTCTGCATCATGCCTAGATGCACAAAAATAAGAAAAATAAATTCCGATTCATGGAAACACGGGCATGAGCTGCTGTGAAAAGAGAATTTTCACAAAAAGCAGAGACCTCTGTCGCTCAGAACTGTCCCTTAGCAGGAACATTTTCTCTGCTCCCGGCACAACAACACAGTCGAGAGACAATGAGGCTCTGCAGTTTATGAGCTCCCTCGATGGCCAAATGCTCTTCCATACCTACCAAATATAGTAAAGAGTAAATGCTCCGCTTTTTGTTCTTGCCTCGAGGCTTAGAAACAACTTGCAAATCCTCTCAATTCGCTTTGCGTGCCCCATTCCTTCCATTAGACTTGCTAACAGCATCTCTCACAAAGATGCTTTTGTTGCTGCTGAAAATCTCTTAAAGATTTCTTTGACGTTTTTCTTTCTCTCGGTATCCTGTCACAGGGTGCTGGACCTTCATCCTGGGACTTACCCAAATCCTTCCTTTTTCCGAGACGCACTGAGACCTTCCATCCCGCTCGTTTACAAAGGAAGAGTGGAGGCACCAGCTCTAACCAAAAAGCAAAACTTTGGAGCTATGGACTGCTGAACTCCTCCCAAAACGGCAGAGTGCCCTCAGACCCCCATCATATCGCCAAAATTTTAGGATGTTCTGAGTATTGTTACTTTTCTCCATGATTACTCAATATCTACCTCCTTTCTCAATGGATGTTCTCTCTTCTCCTCCCTCCAATCTCTCCCTGTTTCCAAATAAAGCAGCAGCCTGTGCTTTAAGTTAGAAATACCCTTATTAAATCCAATATTAGAACACAAACCCCAACTTCTTTCAAAAGAAACTGGCATTTCGACTTGCAAATGTAGCCAAGTGTAATTCCCAAATTGTCCAAATTAGGGACCTTTGCTGTCTGACTTGTCATCGTCTCCCAATTACAGACAGTGAGATGCTCCGTAAACAGGTTTGTGTGGAAGTGGAAGCTCTCCTGGGCTGTTCTCATGTATTCAGGACATGGAAATAGGGACAGGAATAATCAGGAAGTGATTCAAAATCTCCATAGCCCTCATCTGTGTGAGGACACCCTGCCTGTGCCGCACGTATCCTGCAGTTACTCAGCTGGAAGAACAGGAGTTTGGTCCTGTGTGCTTTCACTTTATCCTCAGAACTTCAATTTCTGTGGACATTAAACAACTGAAACCTTCCCCCTGCTCGTGATAAACATGTTATTCACAAAATAAATGTGAGGATCTTTCTGGAACGTAAAAATCAACTTCTCTGGATTTTAGGTTTTCATGAGTTTCACAGACAGCAGCTTACCCCAAGGAAATAAGTCAAATTTTTATATGCAACTCTAAATAGTCTATTTTATAGCTCCATGATTTAAACAAACAAACAAACAAACATATAAACTGCTTCCTTCTGCTCTTTTCCCGACAATCCAAATATTTAGCGCTCTTTATAGGATGCTAACTGTGGAAACCCATGCTTTTAAATTACTCTTTTTTTGGGTGCCTCGAACAACAAAAACAACAGATTCTCTTTTGCGGTCGGACCACCAGAGCGGAGTAAAGTGCAGCAGCTCTGAGAGTTTCTGCCCCATGTTCTGCTCTGCTTGTCCTTTTCAAAGGGGGCTCAATGAAGAGCCTTGTTGAGACCTCCGCTGGTGCCACTGTTTATAGAGGGGGTCATTAGGAACAGTTTAGTCAGAACAAAAGGGGTTTTGTTTCCATTGTTCCGCTTGCAGTTTGACGATGTCTTAACTGAAAAATTATCTTAATAGTCTAACAGTATATATTCGCCTATGGGGCTCAGACAACTGCAGAAAGGGCTTTGGATGAATGCTGAAAAGATGCACTTGACAAAGCCAACTCAGTGCACGCTGAGCGCCATTTAGGAAGCGCATTTTTTCTGACTGAAAACCTAGAAGTGCCAGTCTCGGAGAGATAAACTCCTCCAGCGCTGCGGTCACAGCTAAAGCCCCTCCACAAAAGGGACAGCGGTGACACCGAGCGCTGCACACCTGGGGGATGTGACACCTTCTGCTCACGCACACCAGCAGAGGAAACCGCCTCCTCAGGTTGTTTTAAAATCCTGCAGATTGGTGATTTTGTGCTGCTGAAGGTCTGGGAGCCACTTGTGATGTGGAACCTTCCCCCAACTCTGAGAGCTGGAGCCAAGCCCTGCTCCCCTGCTCTGCTTGGGAGGGGATTTTTGTGGCCAGGGCTTTAGGGAGTCCAGTGAATCTCCAGCTTCCATCTTCTTTCCGACTGGTTCAGAAACGCTGCTATAAATCACCGCAGATATAAAGTTATTTTAGAGGCAGAACCAGAGACGAAAAAATGCACATTGTGTCTCTGCCGCCCCATGCAGCTTGGAGTTGGCAGCTCAAAAAAACTTCCAATTGGAGTGGCCCTGATGTGTATTCAAAATAAACTGCGAATATAATTGTTCCTATGGAAATGAAATATAAATAAAAGTAGGAGCCGAGACCATATAAGATAATGTTGGACCAAATTCTGTTTCCTGCTTATTGAAATGCACGAGATAAGCCCCAACAGGAGAGGAGCTGCAGGGTGCAGCTGTTGTGTGTAATCCTGCTTCCTACAGACCCGTAAAACCAGCAGTCTCCAAAGATCTCTCTGCTCCAGCAACACGAGTTTTATGATTCAGGGGCATGGTACATATGGTTTAGCATACACACCCCGATTTTCCATGCAACCTCCCCTGTTAGGATTACTAATACTTGTGGCATGAGTAGTTTGTACAGCAGCTGTGCAAGGGTTATGCAAGCATTTATGTACACATTGGGATAAAGGCACAAAATAATGGTTCTTTTGAGGTATTGCTCTGCACCTGCCTGGAGAGAAGGAGCAAAGCCATCCAAATTCATCCCATTGCATTTGCAGGTCAGGATCAGCTATTTTGTTCTCCTTCAAAAAAAGAGAATGTTTTCTATGCTTTCTGTTCAGCATAAAAATAGCAAATGTCTCTGCCTATAGTGAATGCAAACAGCAGAAAACTGGAAAAGACATAAATATATGTTAATATGAAGAATCCTGGATATCTGTAGCAGCAAAGATCACCCATTTGTTGTCAGAAAATGTAACAACTAAGCAGATTTTCAGAGGCACATTTCCAAGGTGCTGCAGCACGACTCAAATCCGCTCCCAGCAGTGACGCCCGAGCTCGTGCCCAGCAAAGCTTTTCACAAATATAAGCCTGAGATCTCAGACGTTCAGATTTCAGTGTTACCCACGAAGGAAATTCCTGGGCTCCTGCCAAAAGTGTCAACCAAATCAAGAGCGCACACAATAATTTAATAGTACAAAATTAAATTCAGTTTTCTTCAAGCTGCTTTGGCCGTATTGGAGTCTACATTAAACAACACTCCCATGCCTGTATCTGTGCTGCAGAAATATGTTGGTTGCATAAAGTTTAAAGAGATTATTGAAGTACACTGGTGTTTGCAGGCATGCTCATACCAATATATAAACATATATAGAAAATATACCGCAGGCCAATATTTAAATTCTATATAAATGTACAATAAATGTAACACTGCAAAAGTTTCATTGACATGAACTCATTTCTGTTGTTCTCTGAAGTCAATGGCAATAAAAGGATCCCTGTGGCAATCCATTTTTATGAAGTGCAGAACTGAACTCTGTCCCCCTTCCTCAGCTGATGAACATTAAATTCAGTGCCATAGCCCCATTTCATAAATCCTAAAATTCTATTGTAGCTTTCACTGGCATCCTCAGATGTAACAATGCCTTTTTCACACCCCAAAATGCAGATTTCATTTCTGCCTCTCCTCTGATCAGCAGCATTGAGAATCAACACTTAATTTTTATAGCATGATTGGTATTGTCCAACAGAGCACAGCTCAGCCCAGATCTGTTTAAATTCCGGGATTAGAGCTAATTGAATGGCTTCATCCATAATGTGATTAACTTCACGTTGCTGAATATGTTCTCAGCAATAATGCTGGAGAGATAAGTAGAAACTTTAGATAAGAATGATCCAATAGACCGTAAAAAATTACGTGAGCTAATTATCCATTCTTATACAAATAATAATCCATTATTTTTTGCTGTATAAATGTTGTTCATGCAAAGGGCATAGACAAACAGTTCAAAATTCTCCAAACACATGCTATTTTAGAGGGACTATTTGGAAGGAGAAAAAAGTTTGCCATAATTTAGGACTTGCACTTTGTTCAAGACAAATGAGAGAAGATGCAAAACAGAATGGAAAAGAACCATGGTTAAAGTTAAAAAGGGGACATCAAAGTAGGAAGACAAGGAGCTTGAAACTGAATCAGCAGAAAAGAGGACAAAATGCTTTGTGTCGAATTTTTGAAAAGACATTAAATGAATTTCTGAGCAGAACCCACGCTTTTTACTGCCCATTTGAATGCAAATGGCCAAATTCTGCCCCTGCGTAAGCCTCAGATGGGTATGTGAGAATGGCAAATTCATCAGGCATAAACCTGCACATTTTTGTGCATTTCATGTTTTTAAATCAGCCCCTTTATTTTTCTCCTAAATACATGCTTCCAAACATACTGACTTCCACAGAAACAAAAAAATGGTAGCAGCTGGTACTAAACTCGGGTAAGAGCGTGCACACAAAGCTAAGAAAAATCAAAAAGTTACTTGATTGGTAAAGTGGCTTGTGCAGAACCCCAGAAACATTGGGAGTTTGTTTTTGTAGAAATTATCTGAAGCAGCAAGTGCCAACAAACAGGGATTACTTCATCACAAGCATTTAGTTTTCCTACTCAAGAAGAGGAGGATACACAAAAGAGGTAGAGAGGACTGAGAGGAAAAACTGGTTTCTTAATTGATCCAGGAAGGAGGAGGAAAAAGACAGTGACATGAAGGAGCCAATATTTCAGCAACCTGTGTGGAACTGATCCTGCAGGAAGCAGGATAGGGTTTACACAGCAGCCAGGAAAGGAGGGAAGAGACAGACGTTGTCCATGAGAAAAGTACAAACTGGATTGCCTTTCTGTTTGAAAGGAGTTTGAAATTCAAGCTCAGATCTGAGGGCTGAAGCACTGCAGTCTGACCTGCATCATCCTTTATTGCAGCAGAATAAATGCTGCCCTTTGTTGTGTCCCAACACAAGATGAAGGCAAGAGCTGGGGATTTCACATCAAAAAGTTATTCTTGAAAAAATTCATTTTCTCATCCCATGCTGTGTGGTTTTGCTCTGTTGTTTTAAGTACCTCCCATTACAAACTATCATGCATTTATTAAAAGGTGTACATGTGCATCAGGATCATAGAAAATACTGCATAAAAGAGAAAACTTCCTGTTACTATAAAGCACAGGATATAGTTGCAACATTGCCCCTTTTTCAAGAGTATATCTTGGATTTAATCAGAATACAGCTAAATGTGGCCTAACCCCGACCACTTGGAAAAAACAAGAAGGAAATAGTTTCAAACATCACTTTTTCAAGAAATTTGTCAAATCAAGGGTTTCAAGGTTCAGTTTTTGCCCTCTGCTCTTTCTCCAATGACACCCAGAGCTCCCAGAGCAGTTCCCTAAGGTGCTAAGGGGTGAGCACAGAAATCTCCCACACTTTTCCTTTTCTTTCAGAGCATTCCAGAACCTGAAGTTTGGTCAGTTTTTAAATGGAACCAACAAGCAAGTCAAGTACCAGTAATTTAGGCAGCAGAGACACCTGCTCTGCAGCCCACTGCTCCATCCTTGCAGACTTTTTAATCTCACATCCACGCCAAAGGCAAGGCTCCTTTCCTACTGCTGCTTGATGAAAGGCCAACACTCACAACTCTGGAAAAACAGTCTACAAGGAGCAGGAAAGGAAGAGAAATCAAGTCGTCTCCATCTGAAAGGGAGAGCAGAGGGATCCCAAATCTTCTGTCTGCTCTTCCTACAGCAGCACACCCAGACACCCTCTCCTTGCCCCCAGTGTGCATTCCTGTGGCCTCCCTGCTTCCACCACAGCATGGAGTCTGTCAGAACGAGAAGCTGATCCGGCAGAAAATAATTTCAGAAAATAAAAAATACACAAATGGTTAAAAAAAAAATAAAATTAAAACCAGAATCAGCTTCCTGACCAGTGTACAAGTGTTGGTACCGTCATTGAGAGGGGTGGGGTTGCACAGCTGAAGGTCCAGGCTGGGGTGGGAGGAGAAAACAAAGATATTTCTCAGGGGGAGCCTGGCTTTAAATCAGCTTAAATTGATCTAGAAACCACACCCTCGGCAAGGAAAAATGCAGGCAAATATATGCGTGGTGAGGAGCAGGTTAGTGCTGCTCCTCGGGAAATACAAAAGGTGCTGGAGAGTTTGATCTTAGCTGGGCAGCCCAAATTCACTGCTGGGGTGTTTCCATCAGCGGGGAAGGCAGCTCCAGGGGGATTTGTGAGCAGCCCCAGTGAGTTTTCCAAGTGCTCTCATGTCACCTAAGGTGGCTACAGCTCCACAAGCTCTCTGTCCCCTCCATCCTCCCAGAGCTTGAGCCGTTCCTAAACGTGTGTTAGGTCTGAGCTGAGGGTTTAGTGCTGGTTCCACCACTGTTTCAGTAGTGCTGTGAGTCATTTCTGTGTGATGCCTCAGTTTCCCTGTTATTAAGAGGCGCACATGCATGCATACAAACACATTAAATCATTCACCACGGTTCCCATGAAGTTTTTTGTGACTGGCCACCTGCTGTTCACGCCAAGATTTGAAACATAAAAACTAAAATAAGTGATAAATAATAGTTTCCAAAAGAGTTGCAGGGTCTGGTGTGCTGGATACTACCCGATACTCCTCGTCTGAAAATATTAAATGAACAATCGATCAAAAAACACCCCCAAAAACGCGGACTTCCTCTGTCCTCCTCCCTCTTCTTCCTCCTTTGCCCAAGGAATTAACATCAGGATAAACTTAATGTATATATGTATGGTTTCTGAGGTTACCTCAGGCTGGATTTCATGACCCAAATAGACCACCCTGGCTTCCCCTTCTTTCCAAGTAAGGTTTGGGAGCATTACTTTACATTTGTTATCTGATATAATAATTATTGTTATTAATTGCTGTTGTAGCAGACATCTACCTGGGCTAATTGGCACTGGGGCTCCATTACTGCACATGTTGCACCCAGTGAGTTTAAAAAGTCACTGCTGTGAGAAACTGGCAATGCATTTCAAGGCAGTATCCCAAAAACAGAAAAGAAGGAAAAGGGAACTCGAGGGTGCAGGGTAATGGAATGGCATAAATCCCCCCTTGTGCACAGGTTGATGGTTTCATTTCAAGTAAATGTTCCTGGTTTTACCATTCGTAGAGAATATCTCCTCTTTGGATTTCTAACGCTTCTCCATTAACTCTCCCCACTGCCAGCTGGAAAAAGTGACCCGGGGCTCTGTGCACGGAGACACACTTACGTGTCTGTGGACGTGAATATACAATCATCACGTTTTAAATTATTTAATGGAGTCGGTTTTGTCGCGGACAGTCTCTTCTAAT
>VRYO01001272.1:4841679-4864306 GCA_009812075.1 Sialia sialis
AAAAAAAAGCAAATAACCACAAGGAGAAGGAGGGGAGAGGAAGGCAGCAGTAATTAAAGCGAGCAGGAGCTGTGTGCTGGGGGATGAGCTGACAATCTGCACAGCAAGGTTTTCCCTGGTGAGCACAAGTGCCTTTCACATGAGCACAGAGTTTCCTCTGCCTGCCCCAGCGCTGAGTGAGTGATGCTGGCCTGAATCCTGAATCACAGCTCTGCACAGCCCCACTGATGTCAGCCCAGCCCTGGGAGCATCCCTGCAGCTGGCACTGAGCTGTGCCCAGCCTGGGGGGCTGGAAATCAGCCTGACTGTGCCTCTGGGACAAATCCTGCCTGGCCTTGGCGCTGCTGGGCTTTCCTCAGCTCTACCGATTGTTCTTCTGTCAAACTTTTTAAAAGAGAGCAGAAGAGCTTGGGAGAAGTACTAAGAAATGCTCATAGAATAATGCAGTGTCAGTAGTTGGGAGTTTTAATTCTGATGGAGGGAAGGGTTTATTCCTGGGTGAGGACGTGTTTCCCAGTGCTGGTACCTGGAACATCTGCAGTGAGTCCTTTGGCACCCCAAGGAAAAGCAAATTCAGCTCTGCCATTTAAATGGAAGATTAAAAATTACTGTAATTTAGAAATCCCAAATTCTTACTGTTCTTTTGTATCCATATTTTAACAATTTATTTACACAAGACAATTATCTGTAGTGCCATGTCATCACTAAGAGAAATCCATTCCTAATTGTATTTTTTCTACCCACAAGCTGCTCTTCCCTTGGTTCCCAAGGTTAAAACTTATTGCTTCTCCCATCACTAAAAATATTCTGAACAATTTCATCTTGCTACTTTTATTTGTTTATTACTCTGCAGTCATTATAATCCCTCAGGGACTTTTTAGATGTTAATAAAGAGTTCTGCACATCACTTTTCCTGAAGCTTGTGTGGCACTATAAACATCATGCTGAGTTTAAGTTCCCCTTTCTGACCATATCCTTAAAAATCCAGCATTTGTTAGGAGTGTGGAGGGGATTTTTTTTTTTCTTTTCTTTTTAACAAAAAGAAATAAAAAGTGGGTGGAGGGAAAGGAATAACTTTAGCCCCAATCTGTTAGGTACATAAAACAGTAAATGATCAGTTGAGGAAGGGAAAAACCAGAACTGCTAGAGACTGGTTGTTTCCTTTTGGAGGAAACAATAAATGTGCCCACTTGTATTTTAACAGCATTACTACTGGGCCCCCTAATTACACAAATATACTCGTAATAAACTGCAGGAGAGAAGAACTGGGAAAGAATCATTCATTACAGATCTTTCTCCTCAGCTCAAAAAGAAACTTTTGGGCAACCACTCTTAAATCTTGGCCCAAATCAGGAGATGAAGATTTTTCAGCACTACGTGATGAATCATTTGTCTCCCGAGACAGGTGAAAAGGTGAAAATCAGACATGTGGTGTAAATCTCCTCTCATTGGTGTGGACACCACTCTGACCTCTGAATACAACAGTTCCTGCAATCCATGGCATGCACTGCAATCAAATTACCAGAATATTATTGTCCATATCCACAGAAATCTCTGACTGTTCTGCTGCATTAAATCCTGACGCAGGGAACACAGAAATACATGAAAGAATCCAGAACGATGCCGAAATGCATTCAAGCAAACCCCAGATATTTCTTCAGCAAACAGTCACTGTCATTCTGCTCATCAGTGAGCTGTGAGATGAGAGCAGCTTCACTGAAATCCTGCAGAGGAGGGAGGTAAAGCTCAGCCTAAATCTAAGCCAGTGTGTCTGATGCACTGAGTCTTTCCTCCCTGGGCTGGCAGCTGCAGTCCAACAAGGAGAAGAATGCTCTGAGCTCCTTCAGAGATGCTTTCACCAAGCCCACACTCTCATTTCTGTGCTGTTTTTGCCCTGGCACACAGCAGGACGTGAGCTGCTCTCCATTCACACCAGACCCATGCGAGGACACCGGGGTGTATTTCAACAGCTGATCTTTCACCCCAGAACTGCAACTGCAAAATTGCATTTGAAGACACACAAAAACCAAAACAAACCAGCAAATGCTGTTGTTAGGGGCTGACTCAGGGGCTGGATGGCCCAGCCCTAGCAGAGTCAGGAATTCAGCAGGGCTGTGGTATGCAGGGCTAGGTGCTGCTGATGTCACTGATGGGCTTATCTTGTACCAAAAGAAAATTCCTCTTGTATAATAGGGATCGTGGGTGGGAATTAAACTGCAAATAAATCTTTGCCTCACCTTCAGATGCCGTTATGCCTGGGGCATGGGCCACCAAGGTTTAAAGGGGACAGACACATGCACATACTCTGTGTGCGAATACATCATGTTTATCTTCCTGAGGACATTCCTGAAATAACAGTTTAAACTGTTTAAACTGAGACGCTGACACTTTACATCTGCAAACAGGAGTGTATGTGGATGCCAGCAGCTCCCAGGTCTTTCATATTCATAGCTCTCAGGGCTGTGTAGAGGTAATAAAAAACAAACAGCCGCCTGCCTATTTCTCAATAAAATAAATGTGTTGCACAGCAAATATTCCTAGAAAGCAGAAAACTCCTGTGCATAAGCTGTGAGTCCCATCACAAGGTGGAGAGCAGGGGGAGGATGTGTGGTGCTGGCAGGGAGGGTCATTCCAGGCAGTGACCTCCTCTCCAGGTCCATGTCCCAAACCCAGTGCCCCACCTGAGCTCTCCTGGCAGCACAGAGGAAACATGATGATCTCAAAGAAAAATGTGAGCTAGGTCACCGAGTCACACTTGCATGAGGAAGGGCACTCCACACTCTTTGCAAGCAGCAGCTGAAGTTTCTAATGGTTATTTTCCAAAACATCCCTCCAAATACTTAATTTCTGTCGAATAATTATAAGCTGTGTTAACAGCACTGGACCTCCCACACACAGAACACCTGAGAGAGAGATGCAGTGACAGCCTGGCTGCAAGGAGAGCTCTGCTCTGGCAGGGATTTCCCTCTGGGGCAGCAGGACCTTTCCCCTCAATAGTTTTCTGTCCCCTAATCTCCCTGCCCGGAGCTGCAGATGTTTGTGAGTGCTCACACAAGCTCCAAAGCCCAGCTGGTCCTGGGGCACAGCTCAGTGTGTGCATTCCAAGCTGAGATTTTGCTGATCTCAATCAAAGGCTCAGATCTTTATCTGATGGCCTCATGCCTGATATCTCATTTTGTAATATCCCACAAACTGCTCTCTCAACAGCACCAGAATCTGGGATTTCAGCTGAGAAATCCAGCAAGTCCTATGGCTTCAAACCTGGGAAACTGGTTTTTAATTATTTTCCTTTTATCCCAGCAAACCACAAGAAAGGCTGGATTCCCTGCCACTCCTGCCCTGCTCCTGGGCAGGTGTAGACCCACACTCCTGCAGTGTTTGGGGGGATGCTGGAGCTGCTGTGGCAATACAATATGAAAGGAGGATTAATTAGATTTATGCCATTTATTTGGGCAGCTGTGCAGTAGATGAAAGGAAGTGGAATGCAAATGAAATGAATAAGTCTTAAGAGGCCAATGTCCAGTCACTTCTGCACTCATGTTCCTGCAGAAATGGGCACATTCCCCTGGCAAAAATGAGGCATTTGAAGATTCCATCAGCTGAGCTTTCCCTTTCAAGTGTTGCCAGTAGATGCACAATATATACATGTGCTTTTAAAAGACTTTTATTTTGAACTCAAGATGTGAATCTATGGCATTAAGAAAAGCAGAACAATCCTTTATTTAGCTGCACCTGCACCTTAATGCTTAATGAGTTTAGTCTGATGGAATCCAGACCTCAGGAAGGATTATAAATTCTCATTTGATTTCATTTACTTCCAAAATACCTTAAACCAGCTGTACCAGTCCAGAACCCAGTCCTTTCTCTATCAGTTTTCCAAGTGTTGAATCTTTTGCTGTCTTAAGTAACTTTATGCTATATAATGATACTGCAATAGTAATAAAAAACAGAGAGCAGCTTGGAAAAAGTCATGTAGTAGAAGATAATTAGAATAAAAGCTTAAAACCATCAGATTATGAGCACAACTTTCATAAAGAGAGAAGATTTGGAACTCCCTCTCCAGACACCAGAGGTACCTTTTAGCCATTTCTGTCTGTCCTGTACAAACACATCAGAGATGCTCAGGCAGTGACCTTCCCAAAATTACTGACTCAGGCCGTTTATTATGAATAGTATCTCATTTATCAAATACATTTAAAGGCTTGTTACTTTGCCCCAGTGTAGGTACTGGAATGCAAGGGGAAAATTTGATCCTGTTACATCTCTGCATGATGGAATCATGGCACTGAAGAGTTGGTGTGATGTGATTTGATTTTAATTTGCACATCCTCTGCACAAGCTGCAGATTGAGGTGCCTGTGCTCCCAGCAGGCTCCTATCCCACTGCAAGTCCTTCCCCTGTGAGCTTTCCCCCCCATTTTAGGTTTGCCTGTAGCAGTCTCTCACACTCTTATCTCCCCTCTCTTTGTTTCTGGCCAGATCTGCTCAGCCTCTTTCTGTCCTTCCCTGGGGCTGGGGATGTTTCCATTGCTCAGTGCTCTGCACAAGCAGTCAGGGCAGGCTGCTGGTTTTTGCATCAGTGATATTTTGAGACCTGATCAGTCTCAGAGCAGGTTGCAGGAAGCACCTTGGGCCCCATTTGTCGAGCGTCTGGACTGGGGGATTATTTTTCTCCAAAAAAAAAAAAAAAAAAAAAACAAAACAAAACAAAAAAAAAAAACAAAATTATTGCCACTTAACTTTTCTCCCTCTTTGTGCTCTGCTGCCTCTTCCCCCTTGAGACACCCATCACCCTCCTGCTTTCCCCTCCTCCAGACCTGTCCTTTTCAGTGCTGTGGCTGCCACCTCAGCCTGATCCTCATCACCATTCCTCCCCTGGCTGCCACTATCTCTGTGACCCCTGGATGCCCTGGCAGAATGTGTGACTCGCAATTCACACCCAAGCTGGCACAGCTTTCCTGGCAAGTTGGCCTGGCCAGATGCAGCTCCCTGATTCCACAGCCCCAGGGAAGCAGCCTGGCTGTCCCTGAGTCACAAAGAGCCGGTGAGCAGTGTGAGGTAGCCAAAGGGGGGAAAGAAAAATGTGCTCCTGCATCTTCACCTGCCTCCCCCAGCTGCACCCAGAGGATTTGGGGGATGTGTTAGCAGCATGCCTCTGCTCTCTGTCATTCCACAATGTGCAGAGACAAGAAAGCAGGAGCGATGATGAGCTGCTGCCTGTCATTTTGCTCACTGCTCGGTTTCTAGAGCAGGGTGTGGGTGCTGTGCACTCCCTCAGCCTGCACTGTGCACCCACAGTCCCTGCAGGAACCCCTGGAGCTGCTGTCCAGGTGCTTTCCAGCTTCCAGGTACACAGAGACACACCAGCCCTGCTCTGTCAGGGGTAAATATCACCCCTGGCTAAAATAACCCTGCTCCCACAATTCACAGCATCCCCAGTCCCCAGCCTGCTTCTCTGGAAAAGCCACCCCCAAGGTTCTGGGAGTGGGACAGTGGTGGGGTCAATCCCCAGGCCAGCACTGTCCTGGGTTCCCCCTTTGCTGTGGAAGGAGGAACAAGATCTGAGAGGCTGGGCAGGGAGGCCCTGCAGGAGATTTCCTTGCAGTGGATTGCAGGAGGATGAAGGCAGAAATAGAGGGAGTCTGTCAAAAGGAACAACTTCATGAACTCCCATTTTTTTTCTTTTCCCTGTCACCCCTCCCGAATTCTCCATTCCCTCACAGCACTCAAATCCCACAGCAGTCCTCAGTGTGTTACAGCAGCTGCAGATGGATTGCAGCTCCATGTGCTGCTGTGTTTCACGTGGCAGGGCTGTGAATAAGGTATTCTGCAGAAACACAACTCTTCCCTGCTTATTTAACTTTGCTTTCCCCAGATACACATGCAGACACAGCAAGCAGCACCAGGAGTCACACCACTGTTGGTCTGTTTACTATTAGGAGAGTTTTGTGTTTGCAGAGCAGTCCCACGTGTAAATTTTTCACAATACCTTTCATCTGCTCTGGCTCTGCTTTCAGCAGAGAAACCACAGCCTGAGCGGGCACCCACACTGGGGAAGGAAAATGGATTACCTGTGCATAACCTGCCACATACCTCATGGATGTTCTTCAAAAAGAAATGGTTTTACCATCCAGCATTGCCTTAGAGTGTCTGCAGAGAAATCCCAGCAGGGAATGTCTGAATCCAGACAGCAGCACGCACGATTCTCTCTGTCCTTCCCTTCCCCACGACTGCTTCCCCCTTTGCCATCTACCACACTTGGGAATTTTGACTTGAAAGGCTGCTGGGTGACACATGGGGCGAGAGGATGTGGTGACTCAGAGCATCCTGGGGTCCCCACAGCTCATTCCATGCTGGGATGTGGCTCCTGGGGGAGCAGGTGGCTCCTGCCCTGCCTCCAAATCACTGCCTGAGCTGGGTACAACACCAACCCCAGCACTGGGGGAAACACCAATTTCTGTCCTGAGCAGCCCTTGCTAGCTGCAGTTTGAGTCAGGAAGAGCTTGCTGCTGTTTGGGAGATAATTAAACCCATCTTCCCTCGCCCGGCTGTTTGCACACGCACAATGATACCATTGTTCAGAGTCATGCAACACATATGCTGACATTAAAGTGTTTAATCTTGTACTACAGTATTCCATTATTTTTTGGACATCTGTACATGATAGAAAGGCTACGTATTAAGGGATTTGTTGACAAAGAAATGGCTAATGCTGATCCATGTGTGGACTGAAAGGATCTTTCCAAGTTGTGCTGCTGCTTCCCAGGCCTGAAGCCTGGCACAGATGTGATATGCACTGTTGCTATTACCACTTTTCAATTTATAACAAGGAGTCAGTGTTTAGAAGAATTTTGGAAGCTCCCTGCTGGGTTTGTGGCTAGGTGGTCTCGCTGGCAATACCAGCTCCATGCTGAAAGCTGAAAAAATGAAGTGATTGCTAAAGGGAGAATATTAACTCCAGAGGGGTTTTTTTCCCTTTTCGAAGCAGAAATGCTCAGCCTGGATCACTTTGCAGAGTGAGCACTGAAGAATTTCCAACCTCTGGGTTTGGGAATCAGGATTTATGGAGCCTGGTTTTCATCTTTGAAATTAGTGCATTAGTCCTGCTCTCCACCCATGGATGGGGCAGGACTTTGCCCTGGCACACACGGAATTTACCATGCAAGAAATACTTTTATCACCTTCTCCTCCCTGCACCTGGCTGTAAAATGGGTCCACGAGCAGGGAGCAGCTGGGTGCAGGTTCTGCTGAGCTCTGCCCTGGCTCAGAGCAGCCCCTTCTGCAAAGGGCACATGGGGACAAGGCATCAGGACAGGGCTTGGGCAGAGGAGCCCAGAGCCCCCAGATACCTGGGGGTGCTGAGCCTGTCCTCAAGGACAGGATGTGTTTTTAGAAGGGGCAGGATGGCAGCAATCCCTTGTGATAGGATGCATTAATGAGTTCTAGAAAAACCACTGGCTATTTTTCTAATAAGCTTATCTCTAGGCTGTGTTTGTTTTTCCTTAGGTTTCTCAAAAAACCTGCACTAACTTCTTGATGACTTGGAGAGCTGCAACTATTCTGTGTAAGAAGCCCTCCAAATACTCTTTTTATCACCCTTTTGAAAAAATTTAAAATATATCCCATCACACACCCCAGGACATTTGCTCTGCTCCATTTATAGAACTCCCAATTTATATTCTTCAACAATTTCTTCAAATATTTCTGTAACTGCTGCTTTAGCTGCAGCATGTAAATCATGAAGCCGAGAGAATGAAACAAATGAAAACCAATCACAGGGCTTTGCATTCCCAAATTCTTGCCATCATAAATTTCCTGCCAGTGCCCCTGTAACTCTTGCTGTCAGGCACAATGAGGAGGGAAGCATGTGCCTTTACAGGCTGTGGCCTGGCATGACATTATTGCAATAATCTTTATTATGGTCCCCCTTTTCCTCAGAAAAATATAAGGACTGACCTCGCATTTCTTGCTCGATCAGGCGTCCTGCTGAGCCCAGTGGGCTCTTTCAGCTGCAGAGACCGCTGGATCCTCCCCCTAATTGGTTTCCTCCTTCTTGAACCTCAGCAACATAAGGAGAAAAGGTCTATATTTCATAAGTGCCATGGTTTTATCCACCAATTTAGAGACAAAGAAGTGCGATTTATAGGGGGAGCTTTTAATGCCTGCTAATTAGAAGCCCGTCAAGAGGTCTCCAATTTGGCATCCCGAAAATTTACAGCTCAATTTCACAACCAGCTCAAGCCCCCAAGCCCAAGGGGTGGCCCTGGCTGGGAGGTCCCTGCTCCTCCTGCCACACTCTGGGAGGGGACAGCATCCACCCACAGCCCAGCTGGAGAAGGAAAATTTGATTTTTTGCAATTTTACAGTTCCCAAGGGAGACAGGAGGTGCAGCAGGGAGAGACAGGGCTGGTGGGGCCAGGTGGAGCTGGGGCCAGGGCTGCTGGTTTCTGGGAATCTCTGCTCTGAAATGATGCAACAGAGCTTCTGAAGCTTTGGCTTCCATCTCAGGGGGTGATGATGGACAGAAATAAAGGTGAATGCTCAGAAAATTAAAATGAGGTTTGGTACTGCTGGGTGCAAATGTGCCAGTCAGTTTAGTTTGATGGAAGCACCGAGGCTGAGATGAACCCACTGATCTCAGGAACCCTTGGCCACCTCTGCAGAATCAGTGCCCGGTTTCTGTAGCTTGGAGAGAAAGCAGGTAAAGACTTTCCTCCCCTCTAAACTCACCACACAGAGAAAACCTGTTAGAGCTTAGTGCCAGAGTGTGGCAGATTTTTTTTTGGCATCCAAATCTCTGAGGGGTTTCAGGCAAGTGCTGATGGCTCAGCAGCCTGGCTGAGAGGCTGAGGCAGGGGGTGTTGTCTTTTGGAATCTATTTTCCTTTGACTTATCTTTTCAGTCTCAGGAATTCAGGACCTTTAATCTATTTGAGATTAAAGCCCTTTACAAATCCCTTCTGGCCTTTTTTGGGAGTGAAGAAGTTACAGACACCCTACTGCACATTCCTTCTGGTGCCTTTTTCCATTGTAAATGAGAAACAAGTAGCTCTAATTGTTCTAAGTGCTACAATAAATGAGACAACTGCTCTCAAAGTGCCCTATAAAAACAATTAACATATTATCAGGTGAAAGCGTTAACAAGAAAATTTAAGTTTTTACTTGTTTATATATTCAAAGTATATTCTAAGTGCATCAGCCAAATGTGCCAAGGGAGGGAGAGGTGTGGAATTACCAAAGCTTTCCTGGTTTGGCAACCTGAGAATAGAATGTATTCATCTGATGTTGAATTTCTTTCTGAAAAGCTGTTTTTTGCATCTTCAGAAAACAAGAGAGTAAAAATACCTAAGCAGGGAGATTGTCCTCCCATGAAATCCATTGAAATTAGTGAAAATATTTCTGTTGACTTCCCAGGCATTTAGATAAACTCTTTAATGCTTCAGTAATAATTATTTTTTAGCACAGTCATTCTTGGGAAAATAAAAATCTTGCTAACAACACTGCAAGCTGTGCCTCAGCAGAGTCCTGAGCAGTTTGTGACACAAACACAGAGGTGCAGCCAGTGCTGGCAGATTTAGCTCAGCAGAGATTTACAAAGGAGCTGCTAACAGCTGGGGTGCTTGTTTTTAATCTCAAAATGACCAAAGGTGGGATCAGTTTGAGTTTCCAGCTTTTTGCTTTGGAAATTTGGGCACCTGGGGTGCTAAATCCCGACCACAAGGTTTTCTGTCCAACATTATTTTTTTGGTACTGGCTTTTACCTGTGTTGTTCCAAGTTCTAAATATCAACAGCCACACTTTTCCATCCCTGCCTGCTAATGTTTTCAAGTTCTGTATCTCCAGCACACGTCAGAACAAGCACCCAGTATTTGTTGACGTTTCATCTCCAGCTTTCCCATATTTTGGGATCTGATACCTGGCTACTTCACACCTGAGCACACGTATCCATCCTGTTTTCTTTTAACCATCCCTGCCAGTTGCACAACTGTGTCCTGCCCCCTCTTGCATCACCAGCAGGCCACAACAGAGGCTTGGAGAGACAAAGGACTTCAGAGAGCTGGGAGCCCTCTCTGGATCAGATGGAGCAGCCCTCAGATGCTGCTCAGATAGCAGGGCTGACTTTCAAAGGTGCTGATCTGACTTGCATGTTTGAGACAGGTGTGGCCAAGTCACTGATAACCACCAGCCTGAGATATTCCTTGTTTTGGCTGCATCACCTCGATTGTTTCCCCACGATTTTGGGTGTCCTGCTTGTTTTCTCACGAATCTGAGGTCCTACTCCATCCCACAGCTCCCAGCTCTCCACTGTTCCCAAGGACTGTGCCAGAGGGAGTGTCTGATGATCCTCATCCACCATCCTCCAATTAACTGCCACACTCACCGTGCCAAAGGTTGATTTACACCAGCAAATTCTGAGCCCTGAGTTAAATTAGATTTTTTTCTGCAGTGGTTGTGCCTCCAGAATGCAACACTGCTTCTCAGAATGAGGAGAGGCTCCTGCTTACACGTGCATCACCTGCCAGTGACTTGGGATTGTTTTGTTAGGAGAGGAAATGCACCGTTTTCCCACAGTCAAGGCACACAGCCTGTTTCATAGCAGAGTTATTTTTCAAGGGTGTTCTTCCTTTTCCTATTTTACAACCTTTGATTGCACATCCAGAGCTTTGGCTTCCTCTCCAAGCAGCTGCCTTGCCAAGGCATTTGAATTGTGAGCTGGAATTTCCAACGTTTGAAATTAGCATCTGGGCTAAAACCATTCACCAAAGCCTTTGGGTAGTAGATTTGTGAGAACTATGAGCCTGGGACAGAGATGAGTTGAAGTTCTGTGGGCAGAAGGGCTATGAAGCATATCCAGCAAATATTCACAACGCTTGGTGTCTTTAAAGGGAGCATTTAACATTAATTTAACATTAATACCTAAAAACCAGCTGAGACTAAGTCCTTCAAGAATGACCACAAGGTTCTTCTTATGGTCATTGTGGCAACGGAGATCATGGGTTTTATAAATCTAATGTAGAACCTGCAGTCACATCCAAAGAGCTGCAGCAATTCTCCACAGTTTCAGTGAACATTTAAAATACCACTACTCCCCTCTGCCTTTTTTTTCTTTTTTTCAAGCTCTCCCCCTCCTCTCCCCCTTCCAACTCCTCAGGTAATTAACTGGAAATGACCCAGTTGCAGCATTGTCAAAGGTCTAACACCCATCAAACCCAGGAAACTCAGGCTCCTTGAATGCTCCCCTGCTTGCTGAAGGTATTACAAAAATTGCTTGATCAGATCTACTGTACCACATGTTCCCAAATAGCAACACACAGCAGCATGACTTGGGGATAGGGTTTCAGCCTTCATAATGAAGAGTCTTGCTTTTATGAGTTCGAGTCAGGCCCTTAACGTTATTTTAACATAGATTTGGGTGTTTAATTATGTAATAAGATTTACTGCAGTCATCTAACAGATGTTGATTCAGGGTCAGTGTTTCTCATAAATTAGTTCTGAAAGGATTTGTTACTTCTGGGTCAGCAGATAGGTCCAGAGTGCAAAGAAAAAGGGGAAAAACAATAAACACCGAGTTGAAGGGTTTCTTGGGATTCTTTCTTCAGTTACATATCCACATATTTTCATGATCTTAATGACTATAGCCACAGGAATGTTTGCTTTAACACTAAAGATGGCTCAGGCCAAAACCCTATATCCAAACATCTGCAAAGCATGGGAAAGTTCAAACTTTGGGGCTCTTTATTTTATGACCCTGGCCGTTAATTTTTCATGCTAACATGACACATTTTTCCTAGGGCTCAGCAGTGGGAATTGCTGTGAACTTTAGCAGCACCCCAAAAAGTTTCATCGTCATGTGCTTGTTGTCAGACCTGGTGTACAAAGTGCAGCTAAAGGCCAGTGTTGGTTGATGCAGTTGTCATCACACATGAACTGAAAAACTGCACCCACCTTCCTCTGGAAATTCAGCCTTCCCGTGTCTTTGGAAACAAATCATATTTGCACATCCTACTGCTAACAGCTGCAGCTAAACCCACCCAGCATTCTTCTGCAGTTGTGGTTAAAGGATTGATGCCATATTAAAGTATTTTTTCATTCCCTTTTAATTTAGGTGCAGATAAATTCCTTTAAAACTGAAATGACGCTCTTTATATCTTATTCTGTTAGGAGTACTTTGGAGGAAAGGGACTGAGGCACATTTTGTGGTGTTGCTAGCACGTCCAGGGCAGTTGTAGCCTGCCAAGTCTTTTACAAACACTGGTGAATATTCAAAATATTCCTCCACATCAGGTATGAGACACTAAATGTTGTCCCTGAGATGTTTTAGTAGAGGTGCAACAGAGACTGCTCAACGCATAAAACCATTTGCCAAACTTAATCACCTTTGTCTTGGAAAGTTGAGAGGTTTCATACCTAAAAAACTCCTCTAAGATGAATCCCAGCTATGAGTAAGAGCTCTGAAGCATTTCCCTGAGCAGCAATCACACAGTGGCAAACTGGACTCCTCACAGAAGGGATGTGAGAGAGGAGGAAGAGTCCATGGCCAATGCTGAGCCTGGGCCAGCAAAGCTTTCCTGGACACAGCCCTGCTCTCAGAGCCTCCCCACGCTCTGTCCCTGCCATGGGGACACCCTGGCAGTGTCATCTGTGTTTGTACCACGCAGAGCTGTAAATTTAAACAGCACTTCCCAGACCCGGGCTCGGAACTCCTCTTTTTCAGGAGTAATTCCCTTTAAGTCAATGGATTTACACAATGGATTTGCTGCTGCCAGAAGGAAATCAGGCCTGTAGAAAGACACACATTCTTTGCCAAGGAAATCTCAGAGCTAACTACTTGAATTGTGCAGTCAAGCTGCAGAGAGGTCAAGTGGACAGACGACAGGACTGTCCGTATAGGAAGTCCCTGGTTCAAACCTCAGCTCTTAAAATGCCCTGCGTTGTGACCTTGGGCGAGTCAGTTCATCCCCTCAGAGCTCCTTTTCCCCCTTTTCCTTTGTCTGACTTGTCTGTTTAATTTGGAATTTGTTCCAGGAAGGGTGCCTGGCCTCCTGTGTTGGGCTGGGGCACTGACACCTCTCCTCCCCCTTGCTGGAGGACTGGCTTGAAGTCTTTGTTTCCTCGCAGCACTGACCCCCCACTTCCGTAGCCAAAGCAGGGTTACAGGGACCACCAGCTGTCCATCAGGGGACAGGCAGACCTGTCACCCAGCACTGGCCTGGGAGGGGCTGGCACTTGTTATTTCACAGTCAGGCTTGGGAGGTGGAAGGAAGTCCTCACTTTGAACAGTTGTTCACGGCCCTGATCACCAAAGATCCTCTAAAATGAAAGCTTTGACTCTACAGAGAGGAGCCATGAGCTTGTGATGAGTTCAGCTGGCACCAAATGAGGGTCACTGGCATGAAAAGCCTCCAGGGCTGGCATTTGTGTCCGTAGTGTGTGGGTATGTGTGCGTGTGTGATTGTCAGAAGCTCAGCCAGGCCAAGAACCAGCCCTCCTGAAAAGCCCCGTCTGTTTGTGTCAGCTCCTTCCCACAGCAGCTCGGTCCTTATTGGTGGCAAATGTCCAGAGTCACTTGTCAAGCACCAAGCTGCCAAAAGCCATTAAAACACAATGGCCCCCCTGTACCAGCCAACTGTAAAACTGTTCCAAAGGGAGCCTGATAAACACACATATGCTATAATAGCCCAGATAGAGGCAGGCATTTCCTATTGCTTTAATGATGTGAGCAGCAGCGAGATGCTGCAATCAGATATTCCTGCCCTTCTCTGTTGTGGCAACTCCTGAGTGTGTTTGAAGGCGAGGGGAAGGGGAACAAAGCAGGTGGCTAATGGGCTGTTTTCTGTTCCAGTGGAGCATGACAGGGAGTTTCACCATCAGCGCTGCCACTACCGAGAGTTCAGGTTTGATCTGTCGCGGATCCCGGAGGGGGAGGCGGTGACGGCGGCCGAGTTCAGGATTTACAAGGATTACATCCGCGAGCGCTTCGACAACGAGACCTTCCAGATCAGCGTCTACCAGGTCCTGCAGGAGCACCCAGGAAGGTGAGGGAAAGCCCACAGGTGGTTTGTTCCTCCAGGAGTCACACCCAGCTGTCCCAGAGGTGTTGGTGCCACCAGCAGCGGTTGGGTTTGGCACTGGGGCTGTGCAGGGAACCTCAGCCGGTGCTGCTGCAGCAGGCACATAGCTCCTGTGTGCTGTGATATGGGGACACGTGCCCTGAGATCCTCCCCGTGCCCCAGGGAGCATCCCCAGCACTCCTGCTCTGCCCTCTGGGAGCACTCAATAGCCTGGCTGTGTGCTAGTGCAGAAAAGCTACCATAAACCAGGAATAGTTCAGAATTTCTGGAAGCACAGTAATTTCACGCATATAAGGCGCACCGGATTGCAAGGCGCACTTCGGGGTTGCTGGCAAACTTCCAAACTATGTCCACATATAAGGTGCACCAGACTATAAGGCACACTTTTTTTTTTTGCAGCGAGGATCCGCGCACAACAAAGTGATGAATTAGTAACAGAATGGTGCGATCGCGGGGTTTACTGGCAGCTGCTCAATTTGCAAACATTTTTCATGGATTGGCGCAGCCTTTAAACGCAGCCCCAGGCACCCTCCCCGTGCTGTGGGCCCCAGCACTCCCGCCTGCCCCCCAGCGCTTGCGGCTCGCACTTCCAGGTTGGCAAATTTCTGAACTTTCTCCATATATAAGCCGCACCGGATTATAAGGCGCATTTCTGGGTCTGGATCAAAATTTCAGTCAAAAAGGTGCGCCTTATACACGTGAAATTACTGTACTCCCCCCTTCCTCCTGCCTCTGATGGATCCTGATGTGGCAAACCCAAAAGCTTCCTTTGGAATTGTAGCTTAATTACTAGCCCTTATTATCAAAGGCATTTGAGCTCCTTAATTAACAAAGACAGATGACACCACGCTTTTTATATTGACTGATTGTTTTGCATGTGCAAAACTACAAGATGAGCTATTAAATCCCTTCCAAGCAATTATTAATGTATGCCAAGCTCCCTGACAAATTCTCCAGGGAACTTGAATAAGAACATATGTTCAATTTTCTCATCTGGTTTTAGTTCCAATTAACCAGCAATCCCAAACCACTTATCAAAGGCACTTAGTTTCATTTGCACATATTTCTTTCACATACAAATCCTACCAAAAGTGAGATTGCATTTATTTACGTGAAAAGTATTTACAGTCACATTCTAGTCAGAAGTTATTCTTCAGGACTTCTAAAAATGGGCTAATAACACTACAGTCCTAATTTAGGTTTATGAAAAGAGAAACACTAGGGATTTAAAAAGCAAAAAGTCCAAAAGGGTAAGAAAAAAAGGATAATCAGGACTCTGGCTTTACAGTTTTATAATAGCTAATAAAAATGCAGGAAAAAATTGAAATATGTCAACTTTTTTTTAATGGTGAGAATTTCTACTGACTTTGCTGGATGGTAAAAATATTTAACCACTGGTGTGTTTTCTTCCACATCTGAAGTTCTGATTTTATAGCTTAAAACTCACAGTTCTCCTGGCAATCCTTTGCAGTGTTTGGGGACTGTGCTAAAATGAATCTATTTTTATCAAACAGTGGTAATCCAAACTGTGCATTTTAACCAAGTCTTCCTTAAAGGAGAAGCCAGAACTGTGCACAGGGGCCATTAAATGTCCTGTTTGCCCAAAGCTTTTCAGTTTATTCCCTCTTAGGCCACTCCAGAGGCAGCAGCCTCTCTTTGCTGTATTTCTTTAGTAGATTATTTAGGTACAAGCCTGCAGGGATGACTTTCTGCTCTTGGGAAGAGCAGAAACTGTAGATGTGCTGGCAGAGGGGGAGGCACCAAGCTGTGGGAATTGCCAGGAACCTGCTGTGGAGTGAATGACCTTCCTCATCTGATGCCAGGGAACTTCTCCCTCAGGTCCTGATGAGTGAGGTGCCCACTAGGAATGGAGTCAGAATGAGATCTGATATCTTAATTTTACAGTGGTGCATCCAGGAGTTTGTTACAGCTTTGTTTAGAGAGGATGGGAAGGTACTGCTGTGTGTGGAGCAGCAAATGCTTCACCAAAATCCTCCACTAATTCCTATTCCTAAAGGAAAAAAAATGTATGCAAAGGGCAGGCATATACATCAAACTGTCTGGAAGAGGTGAAGGATCTTGCTAATTATACAGATGTTCCAGCCACAAGATTGGATACAATTTTACTGCATCACATTCACCACAGGAACACTGTTTTTAATGAGTGTTCATGCATATTCCCCTTTTGCATACATTTTGGCGCAGGCTATGGTGAGTTTTGAACAGTTTGTCCTGAAAAAATATTCCTGTTGGTTTGGGTTGACCAAAGGTAAAAATATTGTCACTAGCATTTGTAAAAATATTTGCTCTTTTTCTGCATTTTTCCACTGACATTTTCCACCCGGCTCCGTCACAGCCCAGTCATCCAAGGCAGTGTGTCATTGGGCAAGTGGAGAAAGAAAACAAACTCTGAGCAGTGTTGATCAAAAAACACCCATTGACTTTGATGCTTCCTTGGCTGTTTGTCTCATCCTCAGCCTGGAGAGTCAGCCCCATCTGACGTTGTTAGCAACAAGAGCAAAACAAAGCCAAACCTTTCCCCCACGCAGGCTGGGGAACCTCTGCTGCCTTCGGGTTTCCTTCTCCCAGAAGCACAAAAGGCTGGAATTTCCTTTGGAGCATTGAAATATGAGGGGTTCTCCAGGCTGGGGCTGCCCCTGTGCAGTGCCCAGAGCTCCTGCCAGGCTCCAGGGGCAGCTCAGCATCATCTCACACTCAGCAGAGAGCAGCACAACTCCCAGAGCCCTGGAACAGCACAGGGAGAGCTGGAGAGCTCAGGCTGAGGCTGGCTGGGGAGATTTTGCTCCGTGAGATGTGCTGAAGGCGGGATTTTCAGTTAAACCACAGAGTGATGGTGCCCTCAGTTCACTTGCAGAGGTATGAGCAGTTCAGCACTTAATGACTTCACGAGTTCAGACAGGTTGGAGCATCTCTGTGTGCACCTCATTGTCAGTGAGAAATACAGGCTTGGAGCAGCAGCTGCACCCCCAGCAGACTATTCCTGAAATCCTCAGCAGCACTAATGTTTGCAGGGCAGGAACTCTCCCCCATCCACCTACCCAAACTAGCAGCCCTGGCAGTAAAAATGAGAGCCCAGCCCTGTCCTTTGCAGCAGAGGAGATGCCACTTGACTTTGGACTAGTAGAAATTGTATCTGTCAGACTGGAGGTATTGTTACAGGTGTTTGCAGGAAATCAGGCTAAATGATCAAATATTCTTTCTGACTTTTCCAAATCATTCATTGCAAGGCAAGCCCTTCAAACTGGCAACATCTCCTTGAGAAAAAAGCATGCACAGCATTCTTTAGGCTCACAGCATCAGTTACTCACTTCAGGCAAACAAGTACATTCATGAACAAAAATGTCCCAAATATCACAAATACTGACGATGTTTTAACTGGTATAACATGCCTCAAAGCTTTCAAGTGCATAGCTCACAGTCCAGTGACTCATGTCCAACTTGTGTTTGGACTTTGTGCTTGCTCACCCAAAAGCCTGGGAAGGGTTTTACAAATCCAAGGACTGGCTGGAGAAGGGTGAGAGCAGCAGGACATGCAGTCTGTGTTTGTGGTGACAAACCCTTGTCAGTGGGAGCTGCAGGTGGCCTTTGGGGAGCCAGGTGCTGCTCAATCTCCTCCCTCCTGGAAAAGGAGGGAGAGCAAAGCAGATCCCAGTGCTCAGAGCATCCCCCTGCTTATTAACCTGAAGCTGCAGGAAAAATGCAGACTTAGAGCTGCCCTAAAGCTCAGAGCTGATCCTGCTTTTCTGTCTGCACCTTTTGAAGCTGAAATCCCTCATCCCAGAGTTACATCTCCTATTTCCTTGGACCCAGCACTTGCACTGCAGAGTGAATCCCAATCCCTTTCAAGTCCATGGGAGTTTTGTTACTGGAGAGAATAAAACCAGGTACTTGACCAGCCTTTGGAAATTGAAATGTAGTTGTTACATGTTCACTTTGTGGCCATGATGGATTTCAAGGCTTCAAAGGCAGTGATTTGAATGCTCACGTTACCAGCCCTACAGAAAAATCAGATCTTGCAGGATGCATTCCTGGGTTTGACTTGCAGCTGGAACGCTTTAGCTTCAGCTTCAAACTACAGCACTGCAGCGCCAGACCAAACCTGAGCCCCTCTCCAGACCCCTGTCTGGTTCCATGTTGTGGGTTGAAACATGTAATTCTAGCACCAAAGAAAGACTCAGGCCCACCCAACCCAGAAAGCAGATGTGCCTCCTGTCTGGAGATTTTTAAAGTACCAGTGTGATCGTTCTGAGGATGGCACAGCACAGCAGAGTTTGATTTAATGACCCATGACGGTATCTACAAACACTGACAATAACTTTGATTATAATTTTTGTGATTTATCTGCATCTCAGTTGATAATTACATGTATCTCTCAGCGAGCAGCAAGGGAACTTGAGCACAGAGATCCTGCAGCTCTCCAAGAATGGAGCTGGATCTGCTTTTCTCCTTCAGACCATTCCTAAAAGCCACTGCAGCCTGCAAAACCTCTGACAGACCTTGAACTTAGCAAGGCACAGCTCTTCACAGGCACTTGAGGAGCTGCAGGAGGCATTTTGCATAGCCCAGTGGGTCCTTGCTGGGTAAGGGATGCACTAATGTACACCCTGAGCAGAAACAGCTGTATAGAAATTATCACAGATACGTGCACAGCCTCATTTCTCTCAGCATTGTTTTTACAAGAGGCTTCATGTTCAGGAAACGTTGCATCTCAGTAACAAACTCCCATTGCCACTTTTAATCAGCCTTTGAGATTTAGATCTCACCCCAGCCACTAAAAGCACACAAGGCAGAATTAAGAATCTGCTGCAATTTTAAAATCAATTTAATTTTTCCCTATATTAAACAGAATTTACACAGATGTTTCACTACCATTACAGCCAGTTTTCAGGCTGATCCTTGGGAAACACCTCTAGCAAACTGAATTCTTGCTGTGGGCATCCCCTCACCTGGGGAGAGCCTTAATCAGTGGGATAGTTTTTTATCAGTGGGGAGAGTTTTTCTCAGTGGGGAGAGTTTTTATCAGTGGGGAGGGAGAGGGAAGGAGAAGCAGGGGATCCCAGGCTCAGGGAAGGGAAGGTGTGGGAGGAGGGCTGCATCAGGTCTGTGTACAGAGGGTGTTGCAAACGTGCCAGGGAGAGGCCCAGGGAGATCCTGGGGCCCTCTCATAGTAGGAAAGTCTGAAAAATATTTTCCTAAGCTTGTCTTTGGACAGCTGCAGCTGACTTTAAGCAATGACACCAAGCGAGCTGGAATCTGGATACGGCAGGTTTTTAATCCAAACAGATGTCTCCTAACCCCACATCTCCTCTCACCCTCCCAGGATGCCCTTTTTGCCTTCTCCTCCCTCCACCTGCTCAAACCTGGACGTGAAAAAAGCCCTTTCCCCCGTGCCAGCTCTGTGCTTGGGCTGCCTGCTGGAAAACCTGCAGTGCCTGTGACCCAAAGAGCCCCCCTAGGGTTAGAATATGAGTCAAGAGGAGAGGATTGTGCTCCTGGCTTGGACACTGTGGTTCACATGCTGAATCAATAAGAATTCAACAAATCCATGCCTCGAGTGTTTCCTGCTTTAAAACAGAAGCAGCAGGGTTTACCCACATTTGTAAATCCATTCAAAGGCTGCTGCAAGGTGCCACTGCGTGGTTGCTGTTTGAAACACTGGCAGGTTTGTGATTCCTGCAGGCAGCAGGGAGGGATCAGGGCAGGTGCCAGGTGTGCTCTTTGTGCTCAGGGGTTGATTCCCTGTCCCTGCTGCTGTCAGGACACAGCCAGGGCTCTGGGGCAGCTCCCAGCACAGAGTGCTGGCTGCTCACAGAAATCACCTTGCCTTACAGTGTAATGGAAATTGCCAAGAGTCACCTTCACTGCTGCTGCCCTTTCCCATTTATTTTTATCCCACTTGGAAGTGCTCATTAGTGTTTACTACCACTTGTCAACCAGCAGCTTGAAATAACAGGGCTGAGGGATTGGGATAGTGAGTGAAGAAAACAGACATAAAAGCAGGGACTGTTTGGCAAGAGGACTGTCCTAAAATAGTGTAGACCTTACAGCATTATAGTCTGGAAAAGCAGAGTTTTATCTCCTGTTCTCTTGCTAATTCTGGATTTCTATCTCTCATGTTTTCATCCATGTTCTCCTCGTGCCCCAACTCACCAGGCAGGTGATGGGGCAGATGCAGCTCTTCTCATTTTTGTGTATATTTCTAGTGTTTATGGCTTCAAACCAAACTGCATCCCAGGGACTGAAAAAGTACCCCAGCAAAAAGCAAAGAATCCATACATACAATTTTCGTGAAGCTTCATGGTTGTTAATCCTTTCTCTTATTTTAGAATTGCCATGTTGCAACAATTTCCTTTATCCCACACCCTCCCTTCCCTGCCTTTTCTGGACTTGTGTTCTCTCATTTCTGTGCTCATCCCTGCAATCCTCACTCCTTCCAGCCCTTTTCTCTTTCACTAAATATTTGTGATCCCTCTCCTTACCACTATCTGCCCTTTGGCAGGTCAGCCCTTCCACCTCCAAAGCTGCAGCTGCTTCCCAGACACGATCTCACATGCATCCTGCCCAGCCACCCTCTCGCTGCAGTCCCTGTTACTCACCCCTGAGCCCAGAAAACAAGTTCACTAAGGAAGTTTCACAGACCACACAGCACTTATGTGACCTGCAGACAAATTTTTGGGAGTGCTTCCTAACGGGAGGTGACTCTCCTGTCTGGCATCCAGTGCCAGACACTACCAAAGACATCAGCAGGCAAATGCCAGCCTCCTGTCTTCATCTCAGGCTCCACTGAGAGCCTGATGCTTGAGAAAACGGGGCAGAAAGCCCCAGATTTTATCATTGCTAAAAGCTCTGACACTCCCACTGATGTCAGTTCTTTGAAGGCTGAGCCATTTTGATGTGGTCTCAACAGAACATACTTGTGGTCTGGATCCAGACTTTGTAATTTATGTAACTCTAATCTAGACATTAACATTTCCGTGTCCCAGCTTAATTTTTTTGTAAAAGGAAGGCCATGTGCCTTTCCTATCTCTTGCTCTGGAAGAAGGCACAGTACAGTTTCTTGCATGCACTGAAAGGAACTGAATGCAGGGCCAAGGAATCAGAGGGATTTTTTGCCTCCTTGCTGCAGAGCCATCATTCACAGGGCTCCAGGAACATGATCTGAGAGCACACAGGTGGAAAGGGAGGTGCAGGAGTGAGAGGTGCATTAGAAACCTTTTCTCTTTGGGCTCAGGTCAGTGTCTGGCAGCTAAAACCCAAAGCAGCCACATTAGTTAGACTTAACCAGCACTACCTTCTGTGAGGAGTCATTAGATGGGAGCCCTCAGAATAAATGTTGTTTAAGTCTTAGCAGAACAACATTTCTTTGCTGTGTTTACTGTGTCCTGTCCAACAAGGCTATCTCAAGGGCTGGCTGCCTATTAGCTGGTGATTTAATGCTGCTTGCCTGTCTTTGGAGAGCCGGACATTCCACTTAAAAGAGGTTGTTCTTTTTGAAAAGAATGAGAGGTTTCATTTCCTCAGAACAGGAGCCACAATCTCAGGAGTTTCTGCTTGCAACACCAGTGAGGTTTTGCATCCCACCCCTGGCCACTGCTGGTGGGCCAGGGAGGAGAGCATTAATCCAGGAGTGCTTGAACTCCTCCAAAGAGCATCTGATACGGGGCTTTTTTGGGGTCCAAATGTTCCAAGTGTGTGTGGGAAGGACATTTCCCTTCAGTGGGTCCCTTTGATCTCTCTCACTTCGGGCTTCCCCTCCAGGCCTATTGTTTGCACATTGCTGTAACTACAAGAAAACAAACGCATTATACAATTTCCCAGACTGACTCACCCTGGTACTTGATGCCTCATGTTGTCTGCTTACCCCGATTGCATCATGTCAGCAAGGGAAGCTTAAAGCCTGATTTTTTATTTTTTTTTTTCTGGGTAATACTTTTGCACTGCAGATCAGCAGGAGCTAAAAACAAAAAAATTATCATGATTGCTACTATCATCAACCTGCAAACTGCAAGGGGGGAAAACCAAGCAAGCCAAGTGCCTGTTAACTAAACCTTGTGTGAATCATGAGTTCCAGTCTGGGGCCATGCTTAAATAATGTACTATGTGAATAGAAAAACCCTTTACTCCTGGAAACTTGGCCTCAGCCACTGGAAAGGGCCAATCCATGCAATTCCCTGGTCCCTGGCTCCTCTGGGATGTGTTTGGGTCAGTGTGCTGTCAACGGGGAAGGGTGGGAGGTGTCCTGAGCTGTGGGAACCACTGCTCCTGGGTGGGGATGAAACCCCAGGAAACTGGTGAGAGTTCAGGCATCTTGCAACTGCTGCAACTCATGTGAGAGGGGTCACCCATCCTGCTTGACTTCAGTTTTCCTGGGAGCACTCAGCAAAGCTGAGCTCCCAACACCTGCACTGAGCCTCAGCCCCTTCCTGAGCCACCCAGCTTGGCTGCCAAACCCCACTGGAATAGGCCAGAGAACCCACTGGAATAGGAAAGAGAACCCCACTGGAATATGCCAGAGAATCCACTGGAATATTGCCAG
>VRYO01001272.1:4867794-4895804 GCA_009812075.1 Sialia sialis
AGGGAATCTCTTGTTGATGGTGAGTGTCACACTGAGCAGAAATCAGGGAATCTCTCATTGATGGTGAGTGTCTCACTGAGCAGAAACCAGGAAATCTCTGTGGAAAGGTTGATGGTGTCACACTGAGCTGAAATCAGGGAGTCTCTGTCTCAGGTACATGATTCCCAGCCAGGACAAGCACTAAGCATTCAGCAATCATATGCTGCAAACACAGCAGGATGTTGATGCAGTGCTTTATGCTTGGGCAATCCTCAAGGCTTTAAGTGAAGTAAAAACCAAGATAAATCAACCCCCAATCTTTCTTTGTAGCTGCTGTTACATGATCTGTAATCATGAAGCAATGCAGTCTATTAAGAAAAAAAAAAAATCATACAAAATAAGTGAACTGAGAGCTCTTTTCCCTGGCCAGGCTGCCTTGCAGGGCTTCTCCAGGAAAGTGTCAGCTGTCCTTTAGCAAATTTGATTTGTGGCTGACAAGAGCCAGCTCTGCCCTTAGCAAAAGGATCACAAAGCCATTAACATAACTTGGATTTAGCAGCAGCACTCAGTAGCTTGGGACAGAATAATCCTGGATATCACTTCTCATTTCACAGCAGCACCCAGACATCCTTCAACAGCAACAGGGAGAAATACTACATTTCTTACTCCTTACCTTTTTTACAAATAATTGATTTAATTCTACAGAGAAACTAATTCTTTTACCAAAAATCAAATTATTTTAAAGCCCAAAATGGAGGTGATAGTCAAAGATTTCTACTAAGTGATCAGGTATGGTGGTGGCAGGGTGCAGCAATAATCAAAATGTCTCTAAACATTTGTTTCTCTCAGCTAAGGTATATCTGGAACTCTGTCAGCATTTCATAGAAGGCATTTTTATTTTAAGCTAATAACCTTCCAGTGGGAATTTAGTGTTCCTATGGGCTGAGTTTTATGGCTCCTTTTATAGGATCACTTCAAATTATAGGTTGGTGAACTTGAAGAAACCCCTCTAAAGAATGCAGGAAAAGTTAATACTGAGTGGATTCGGGGTAAAATAATTATATGTAGGACTATTTAATGTAACTTTTACACACAGATATAAACTGAAGTTAGCTGTGCTGAGCTGCTCTTGTCAGAAGCAGCTTTGCCCATTAAGTCTAGGTCTTTGGAGGGAGTGACCCTGACCAGCAGCTGTAGGAGAGAGATCTCTAAAGCCAGGTCTGGAACTTGTGGTTTATTGCAAAGGGCCTGGGTGAAAGGGCCCTGCCTGGAGCTGCCAGGGCAGTGAGAGAGTGGGGGGTCAGAGAAAGAGGTAAGAGGAAGAGCTCAGAGAGCGAGGTTCCCGTTACAATACAATAAATCTTCTTCTGTGTTGAATATTCTAATTTCCACTAACCAATCCAATACAAGATACAAATCCTACAGCATTTACATACAGCCTATAAGAATCATTACCTTACCATACTGTGTGACACTTTAAACCCTAAAAGCTCCTCTCTGGACCCCTCCTGCCAAGCCAGCAGGGTCTGCTCTGAGCCTTGGACCTGTCTGCAAGCAGAGGGAATTGTTCAATCAAGAGGAGATTACAGCAATTTCATGACTATAAGGCGCATCCTTTTGACTGAAATTTTGATTGAAACCCGGAAGTGCGCCTTATAATCCGGTGCGCCTTATATGTGGACAAAGTTTGGAAATTTGCCAACCTGGAAGTGCGAGCTGTGAGAGCCGCGGCAGCCGGCGCTGGGGGTGGGCAAGAGTGCCGGGGCCCACAGCACGGGGAGGGCACTTGGGGCTGCGTTTGAAGGCTGCACCAACCCGTGAA
Organism: Sialia sialis; assembly: GCA_009812075.1. Lineage (NCBI taxonomy): Eukaryota > Metazoa > Chordata > Aves > Passeriformes > Turdidae > Sialia > Sialia sialis. Next base: position 4,869,596 of record VRYO01001272.1, read on the forward strand.
AAATGTTTGCAAATTGAGCAGCTGCCAGTAAACCCCGCGATGGCGCCATTCCGTTACTAATTCATTACTTTGTTGTGCGCGGATCCTCGCTGGGGGCAGAAAAAATGCGCCTTATAGCCCAGTGTGCCTTATAGTTGTGAAATGACTGTACTTTCAGCTGGCAATCCTATTGTTTTCTAGGTTTGGTATCTCAAAGATGGCTTTCATTTCAGTCTCGCTTATAGTTTCCATATTCTCAAAATCTTTTGCCAGGCAATCATGTTTATATGCTTTTCCTGTTCCATCCTCCCCAACCTGCAGCAGCTCTGCCCCGTGTCACCCTGGCATAGCTGCTGCAGGCTCTCTGACAGCTGTGTGGTGTTTGCAGGACAAAGCATCAACCCCAAGCTGGCGGGGCTCATCGGGAGGCACGGCCCCCAGAACAAGCAGCCCTTCACCGTGGCCTTCTTCAAAGCCACCGAGGTTCACCTGCGCAGCATCCGCTCCACGGGGGGCAAGCAGAGGAGCCAGAACCGCTCCAAAAGCCCCAAGAACCAGGAGGCTTTCAGGGTGTCCAACATTGCAGGTGCACACAGGGGGCTGGGGCTGCGTTTCTAAGGGTGGGGAGGGTTTCTCCCACTTTTTCTGTTTGGTTTGTTCCTCTCGTCTATCACTGGTTTGAAGCTGTGGGGGGTTACGATTATTCCAAAAAGGAGAAAGAATGGTTCTTTGGAGCAAGATTAAATTGTTCTATTTGTTAATCCAAATTTTAAAAATGCCCCAAGAACCTAAGCAGAAAAACTCATTTTCTCCCATATGAAATAAATTCTCATTTTGAAATGGAAGATTTTTATGTTAAAATCGTAATTATGTAAATCACGTAAAAGATAATTAAGTTAAAGCAAAGAGCAAGTGATCAGTGGATCTGAATCCAAATGCTGTTCATTTTCAGGGCTTGTGATTTTAAGTTTAGCCCCTAAAAAGCATCGCAGTCCCAAAATTCTTGCATAGAAAAGAAAAACCCATTAGTTCTCAGGATAACCACTATTCTGGGGGGAGGTGAGCTTCCTAATTTGGAACAAAACTCCATCAGGTATTTGAAATAGAAATGTGGCTTAATTATGTGATACCTCAGAGTAATGGGCCCTTGGTGATGGTCCCAGCAGGAGCCACAGCTCAGGACTGGCTCTGCTGAGGCAGCAGCAAATTCCAGCTGCTTCTGGGAGTGCCTCACTGAGTGGAAGGAGAGGCTGTGAGGAGCAGAAGGAAAGCTTCCAATTGTATTTCTATAGAACCATTAAGGTTGGAAAAGTCCTCCAAGATCATCAAGTCCAACATTTGACCAATCCCCACCTTGTCAGCCAGCCCAGAGCACTGAGTGCAGTCCCTTGAGCACCTCCAGAGATGGGGACTCCTCTCCTTTCCTGGCAGCTCCTTCCAATGCCTGACCACCCTTTCAGTGAAAGAAATTCTCCCATAGCCATTCTTTCTGCTTGGTGGACATTCTTTCTGTCCAGGCTGGACAAAACTTTATAAAACTGCACTGATTCTCCTTCTAGGTATAGGCAATAATCAGAGTGATCTGTGTGGTGCTATTAGAAGGTCAGATGAAGTCCAGGGGAAAGAAAAATAAAGATGAAAACCTGCTTTCCCAGGCCTTTTATGGCTTTGCCCAAAACAGCCAGAAGTGCATTTCATATGTGTTGACCCCATCCATTGTCATATGACTAAAACAGCTAAAACAAAAGCTCTGAGTGCACCAGATGAGCAGCAATGCCTCTCTCCCTGCTGGGGCAGCTCAGTCTCATGGCCACCATTGTCCCCTGACAGAGAACAGCAGCAGTGACCAGCGACAGGCCTGCAAGAAACACGAGCTCTACGTCAGCTTCAGGGACCTGGGGTGGCAGGTAAGGGCTGCCTGTGACCGGGCTGGCATCATTTCTCAAGTGCAGCAGTGACATCCAGCCTCCAACTGGATTTTTTATTTTAAATCCTGAGGGGAAAGATACTGTGTACTGCCTTTAGCATGCTTCACTACTTCTGCAAAGTTGGGTGCACAAATATTCAGGGTGGGGCTGTCTGGAAACTCAACACCCTCAGGTTCTTTTGAGGCCCTGCAGGCCCTCTGGCAGTGCTGAAAGCTCTCCCATTTTCATCTGCCCATTCTTTTCGATCTGGTTAAAGACATTTTCCTTTCTGAAAGCCTGTGCCTGCGTTGTGTTGCTGGGTGAAGTGATCCTTGTGGACAGCCAGGAGGACGCTGCTGAAAGGATAAACAACTGAGCCCAGATGTTCACTCTGTGGGCAGATGTGCAATGTGGGATGTGTCCCTCCAGGAAGAGCAGGCACTTTGGATGCCTGTACGAGAGCTTTAGAAAGGCCAGAGGGGCAGATTTTTAATTTGCAGGCCACTATAACTGTGCATGTGTGTATGAATGTTTACATTGACATGCTGGTTGGCTTTTTGTTTCACTGCATTTCTCTTTCTCCACAATCTAATGGCTTCAATTTAACCAAGGACTGGATCATCGCTCCAGAGGGCTACGCTGCCTATTACTGTGAAGGAGAATGTGCTTTCCCCTTGAATTCCTACATGAATGCTACCAACCATGCCATTGTACAGACACTGGTAGGTGCACCCCATCTCCTGACACAGCCCTGCATCTGACAGAAATAAATTTAAACACCAAAGGATGTTCAAGCTAACAGGGGAAGGAAGATCTGCCTTTGCTGCCAAGGTGCCTGCAGCATCTGGCGCCACGTGTCTGGCTGAGGACCTGGCCAGAAATGAGCCTGTCTTTGCTGCAGGCCCTGTGACAGACTTTGTAATGGGGGTTTAGTCCCACTGCATGGGAGGGAAGGAGAAAGACATGAGAACCACTATCAGCATCTCTTGGGAAAACTAAGGATCCACTCCAAAGGTGGATTTGGGGCCAGGCTGAGGAAGGATCAGTGAATCCCAAAGTTACACAGCTCAGCTACTCTGGGTGAGGCTATGGGACAGGCAGAAGAAAGAATATGGGAGATGAGAGGGGGACAGTGAATCTTAACATTCCTATATTCTCATTTCCAGGTTCACTTTATAAACCCAGAGACTGTGCCGAAACCCTGCTGTGCTCCTACACAACTCAACGCCATCTCTGTGCTCTACTTCGATGACAGCTCCAATGTCATCCTCAAAAAATACAGGAACATGGTGGTACGAGCATGTGGCTGCCACTAGGTTTGTAGGAAGGGGAAAGAAGCAAGAAGTTGTTTGTGAAGAGTGGGTTTGTGTGGCTGTGTGGGGGAGGGGGAAAGGTTGGTGTTCCAGCCATGGGTTTAAAGAAGTCTCAAACCATTTTAGGACCAAGCCTCTGAAAGTTCAGACAATTGAACAGTTTCTGGATCTGAGGAGGCATTTGAACACATTTTGTTTTAGTTTATTACAGACAATGAGCTTGTAAACTGAAGCAAGCCAGAGAAACCGTTTAAAACCAAATCTGCTTACAAAATTGGCTCCTACAGTACATACTTTTGCAAATGAGTCTTTCTGGAGATTGCAAACTCACCAGTGCTGATTGTGAGCAAAACAGTAATAATCTATCCAAGGTGAGACTGTGCTGTGACTAATAAGTGTGTGTAGTTCCTGTAACACGGTTTGCAATAAAATAAGTGAACAAAATATACCTGGAGTGAACAGGTATTTTGTTAGAGAATTATTGCTTCCATCCCTCTGCTTCAATTTCATAAACAAAACCAAGGATGAGTTAAATGCAACTTCCAGTTTTAAACTGCAGTAGCAAAAGCTGGATGTGGATTGACACAAATTCAAAGGACAGATTAGGCTAAGAAAAAAAAGAATAATCAATTGGCGAGCAAAAGAACAGAAGAAAAGTGCTCCAAAGAGTGAGAATTTTGGGGTGTACTTTTTTCTATCAACAAGGAAGGAGATTTCCTCTTGCAGCCAGAAAGTATTTCAATTTGCTATGAACTTGAAAGAGAAAAGCAGGAAAAAGCTGAGAAACAGGGATTAAACCTGATGTTTAGTGGGGGTGTCCTAAGCAGTTACAGAGCTGTAAGCAGAGATCCTGCTGCTGTGTGGAAAATCATGGATTTCCCTGAGTGAGGGAACAGGTTCCAGCACTTTTCCAAGAATATGGACACTCGAGTGCAGGAGGTGCTGTGAGCTGGATGCACACCCAGCACCAGACTGGGAACAAGCCAGGAAACCCTTCCTGGGGCCAGTGCTTCTGATAAACCCCCTGCTCTCTGGGGTCCACCTCAAAAAAACCCAGAACAATCCCCTTCAAGGGCCACCAAGAAGCTGGAACCAGAAGCAAGAAAATGTCCCCTCAAGGCTTTTATTTTTTCCTTCTTTTAAAGTCACAGGTTACACAAACATCTCACTTAAGTAATTGAGGCTTAATTAAAATTATTGCAAAGAAGAATACAGAGCTGCAGTAACCCATCACAAACCAATTCCCCACTTTGGCACGCACCAAAGGAGGCTTGGCATAAATTTCACCAGGGAGATAAAAAGAAAATAATGCCCAATAAAACACCATGTCCAGCACACCCAGCTCTAAATCTCCAGACTTCCAAAAGCTGAACCTCCAGCAGCTGGGTCTAGGACATCACAAATCCCTGGAGATGGGTCTGTGCTCAGTGAGCAGATGGGGCCATGCAGCTGCATTGGGACTTGGCTCCATGTCCTGCCTTAGAGGAGAGTTAGAAAAGAAGATAAATGAAATTCTGGACTTCACTCACTGCTCTTCTCCCTTTAAGTCACAGATCAAATCCAGACCAGATGCCTCACTTTAAAAAGAATAAGCAAAGGAAGGAAAAAAAACCCTACTGTCTATGAAATAAATTGGAAACTTGTTTCTGATGGGCTAATTCTCATCTCATTTAAGTCCACTGGTGTTTTCCCAGCAGTTTTCTCAGTAGCAGGACTAGGCTGATGGGAAAGGGGAATTCCATCCAGTGAGAGGTTTTGGATGGGGGCCTTGGTGAGCAGCTGCCACGTGTCCAGATGTGCCTGGCACTCCAACATCTGCAGGGGCTGCAGCAGGTACACTGCACAGCAGGACTCCAGCACACCCCACGGGGAGGCTTGGGGCAAACACAGCCAGCCACAGGGCAGGACAGCAGCTGAAAACAAAAATCCAGCTCTCCTGGAGCCTGCAGGCAGCACCACCCAGCACAAACAGCCAAAGCTGCCCTTGGTGCATCCCTGGTTTAGGGAGAGGAACTGAAATCACACAGAGGGTGAAGCATCTTGTCAGATTGTGCACACATACACCATGCTTCTGAAAACTCCTAAGGGAAGGTGCTGCCTAGAATTTAAAAAGCTAACCATGCCTGAACTTCCACTATTTAGTAGTCAAGGATTAGTTTTCTCTCGTGGGTGTTTCAGTGTTGGTGGTCACTGCCTTGGTGTATTGCATTTTTAACTTGGACCACGGTATCTTGCTGTATAGGATTCATATATTAAATATTATGTGGGGATTGTTTCTGTTTGGGTTTTTTTGTTGTTGTTTTTAAGCATAATAGCAGGATTTCTGTTGCTAGGCTCAACATCAGCTTCACTGTTTGTACATTTTTATGTAAATAGTTGTCACAAGCGGAAGAAGAATTATTTATTTCCATCTCTGAATTCCTTTTCAATCACATGCAGGAAAAATTATTCTGGGTTCCTAAACACATTTGTTTCCTTATTTAAGAAGATATTTATTAACAGTTGGCAAAAATGCATACACATTTCTGGTTCTTTTCATAGAGCAGTTGTCAGAAGCCTTTTTGTACAAACTAGTAAAATAAATCATTGCAACTTTACAAAAGATATCCCGACGACACTGTGTATCTGTGTGGTTATTCTCCTTTTGTTCAAAGAACCTTTTTGGCTGGACAAGGTTTCATCTTGTTTTCATGCAGCTCAGTCTCTATGTACGGGCAAAACTGTCACATGTCATTATTTGGTGCAGCTCCTTCGGTCCAAATACAACAGGGAGAGAAGAATAGCAAAAATATGGATGTGTTTTGCAGTCTGTGCTGCAAAGATCCGTGATTGAATTATAGTGCAGCTGTCAGCAGCTGTTTCAAAGAAGCAGGGGGTAAATTAGTTCTGTTTACTGCTAACATAGTTCAGAGATTTAGTCATCCCAATAAAATTATAGAGGCACAAGAAAGGAAGAAAAGAAACTCCAAAGAAACATCAGCCAAGAAACTGACATTTTCTAATTTAGATTGTTTTAGCATATTTGAGAGATGCTGCTGGCATGAGGTTTCCTACTGTGGATACCACACTGCATTGCTGTGGAGCTGAAAAAAATAATGTTCTAAATGCCTCTATTAACTGAGCATTATACCTTTGGGGCACAATGGCAATTTTGGAGTTCGTCTTTACTTTGAGCTGTGAGCAGAGTTGTGCCAGTTTATGTAGATATATTTCCTGGCCCAGAGGAATAAATCATCAGCATTTGGGAGTTAATCTGCCATCTTCCATGAGCAATTACAAATTCACAAGTAAATTTGCTTTGTGCACTGCTCTGACAGTCCAGTAAAGCATCAGTGGAAAGAACTTTATTGATGTGAAACGAGACCTACTCAGCTTCTGTAGGCCTGGACTCATTTTAGAAGGAGGATCCTCTGGTATTTCCCATTATGGTCCCAGTTTTCTTCATCTAGGTCTAAGTCAGGGGTTGTGGCAGCAAGGGGAGAAAGAACAAAATAAATATTTTTGCTTTGCAGGGTCAGTCCTGCAGCCAACAGCAGCTTTACCAATACATCCAGCTTTACATCATGAAATATCTGCTGGTTTCCAGCTCTGCCACAAATACACACAAACTCACTGGATGTACTTTGGAGCAGCTTTCCCAGCCTGGGAGCCAAAACTCCATTCCCAAGCTGGTTGCAGCCTCCCCTTGGTCTGCAGCCCTCCTGTGGTTTTGTCTCCTCATCTACTGTTCTGGAAGAGGAATTCTTGACATGAATACATCCACTGCCATAAACTGGCAGGGCCATAAAACCCTGCAGAACGAGCTTCCAAACAGCCAGATTTATCTGAGTAATGACATTTTAAAGCACATTTAAAACATTTTATAGAACAGTTATTTTAACTTCCTTTCAGGCCAAACTTTGAGGATGTTATGTTTGCTTAATTGAGCTGTTTCAGATCTGCTCCAGTAGTGACAATAAGATCCTTTTGTCCCTATGCAGAAAACTGCCTCTGTCGCTGCCAGTGTTCATATAATAAAAAATAATGATTTAAATAAGCTTTAGTGCAATTTTAAGATTCCTGATTGTTATGGAAATGTCGGCTGTAAAGCATAAAAGCAAAGAGGGACAGCAGACTTTGCACAAGCACTCAGGGCATGGCCAGGGGCTGCAGGATTCCCTCTGCTGCTGGATCCAGTCCTTCAACTCTGCCTGCAATGGGAGCTGATGCTTCTGCCTCAAAAACCCCAAAGACTCATCCTCTGAGTTCAGAATCCACATCCTCTGCATGCTTCCATCCAAACACCCTGCCTGCTGACTCCCACTGCTGCCACAAACACATCATTCTCTGTACTCAACCTTCCTTCGGAGAGAAATTCTGCCCAATTAAGCTAAAAGGAGCCAGTTTGAAGTTTTTATTAATCAGGTAATGATTGACAAGACCTCGAGGCAAAAACTAGGAGCACTTCATACTGCAGTCATTCATTACCCAAGAACAAAAGCAGCACAAATGGGTTATTATGGCCACTTTGAGTTACTCTGTTTTAAATAAAAATATCGATTCCCTTTTCCTGCTTAATGCTGCAGAATTTGTGTTCCTAAATCTGCAGCTGAGAAAGACCAAAAGTTTAGGATAGCAGGTTTAACACTGATTTGTTTCCTAGCTGGGTTGCCAAGGGTCCATTCAGCAGGCAATAGGAGCAGATTCTTAATTTTAATACTTGGAAAGTTGTTTCTTGGTATTGTGAGGCTTACCACTTAGGGATAAATCTGCTGTTTTCTCCAAGAGAATCCTCATGTATGAATTAATTCCATAAGTGAAGACGGCACAATCTTAGAACAGCTGAAGTTTGGCTTTGCATTTAAAAGGAGAGCAGGACAAGCCATGGACACATTGATCAGCCTCACACATTTTTCCCCCCAGTGAAAGTTACTGGGAAATGCTGAGGAGAAAAAAGGGGGCTCAACCTCAGCCCCACAAACCCTTGGACAGCCAGCTTTGCACTTGACCAGTTCTTGCAGGCATGCTTAAACATTTAACCATTTGCAGGCTAAAGCTCTACACAGGGCTGCTTGAATTAACCTCACCCCCAAAGAATTGGCTGGCTTGTCTGCAATAAAACCCAATCCCAGGCCAGTCAGCAGAAATTTGGGGAATGGAGCATTTGTGTCTGGGGCTGGGTGAGTGGCTGTATCCACTGCAGCCTCTGTGCCTGTAATTAAAACCACGCTCAGGCCTTTCCCCAGGAGCTGAAGTGACTCCTGAGAGAGCAGCTCTATGCTGCTGATAACCTGGGGCTAATGGTCTTATTTTAAGAAGCTCTTAAGGAGAAAGGAGGGGATGCCAGGGGCTCAGAGGATCTGTTGTGCTTTAGTGTGTCAGCACCTGGGGCTCCAGCCCAGGACCTTGGGGTTGTGCTGAATTTCCAGAGCAGGGTTGGGATGGCACTGTGGTTGTGCACTGCAAAAAGGGCCACGGGGGCTTTTTTGACCTGGTTCCCCACCTCTCTTCCACTCCTGATCTCTCCACTGAAGTCCAGAGTGGACAACAGCCCCAGCAGTGGCCAGGCACCGATGGTGACACCAGCTAGGTGACCTTTGGCTTGGCTAATGAAGGAGAACTGCTGGATTTACTCCCGTGCTATTTGTTGCTGCTGTGTCAGGTGCTTTCATATAAAATATGTGGAAGCAGAGACATTGAGAGTCTGGATTCAGTTATGAAGGGTCAGAGCTCAAAGATATCATTTCTCAGGTCCCAACAATTTAAGCCATTTTGTTCAGTGTTTAAAACAAGCTGTGGACAAGAGCAGTCAGTGGCTCTACATCTCCCTGCCTCAGGCAGAAGCACGACTCAGATTCTTTATGAAAAAAGATTTGGGCAATTGCTGAATGAGAATAAATCCCTCATTTTAGCTTCTATCTTAGGCTACACACTAAACACACAAGGAAGGAGAACAAACCAATAAATCAGCTGATCCAGAACTGACACGTGAGGAGTTTTGCTCCCAATTTGTTTATACATTTCTCACAGTGATCTACGGCCACTGCTGACCCATATTTGGCTCCTGAAGTGAGAAACCAGCTCTTAAATCCATTGAAATGAGCTCAGGGAATAACCCAGCTGAACTGCAGTTTTAGGAGTTGGTTAATTACTGCAAAGATGTATTTCATGTCACCTCAGGGCTAAGTTTCAGAGGAGACAGCAAGCAGAGGTAGGGCCAGGCCTTTGTGAGGAGAAAGAATGCAATTTGCAATTGTCCAACCAAGTTCTGAACTCCTTCTTGCAGGGCTCCCTGGAAACCCAGCCCGTGGTTTTGGGGAGAAGGAACACGACACTCACAGATCTTGGGCCACCACCAACTTGGAGCAACTTAAATCAGGGGATCCTTTTCCCTAACACCAAGGCAGGCTTTTTTTTTTAAATTCTAAATCAGAAAAATGCACGAGTGGTTCCAAGCTCAGCCCATCAGTTGTTTTGGTTTCACATGACTACTGAGAAATCAACTGTAAAAGCTGGTGCAGTTATATACACACATACCATGCACAGAATGTGAACTGTAAATACTGGCAGGGAGTCTGGTTTAAGAAGCTGCAGTTAATGTTGTGTCAGAAGAGCCCTTGGAACCCCCATTTCCAGAGACTTACAGTGCAGGGAGTGGGGAGGGAATAAATCTGATTTTGCTGGAGCTTTGCCTGCAACTTCTCAGCCATAAAGCCTTTATTTATGGCTGTTACACAGCATGAAGGATTCAATTTGTCCTTTGTTATGAATTTCAGTGGATCATGTAACTGTTTATTTCCAGATATTTAAAAAAAAAAAAAGAGTTGGTATTTTTGGTTTGCAGGAAAAAACAAAGCTCCTCACAGCCTACATTAGTGGGGATGTGCTCAGACCACACTTGATAGAGACAGGGGGTCCCAAAGCCCTGAAATTTCTCTCTTGGCCAGGAATGGCAGCAGCCCCAAGAGCTGCTGGAGGCAAATCTTCATGGGAGTAGAGTAGGTGGAAAAGCACAACCAGTTCAAGGCACAAACTGGATCAGCTCTTCACAGCTTTGAGAGATTTCCTGCTCCAAGTAGCAGCTGAGAACAAGATGCTCAATAAAGAAAAATCCCAGCCAAGAAGAGCTGTGTGTCTCCAGTGACTCTGCAGTGGCAATGGGGAGTGACAATGACAGTCCCATTAATTAACACTTGCTAAGCATTCCCTCTTCAAAGAGCCTTTATTGATGGCACTTTAAAAGGAAGATGCTTGCGTTTTGCATTCATTCACTTCATGTTGCTCATCTGGCTCAAGAGCAAGCCTTGAGAAACCTGTTTTTTGGGCAAGAGGTAACAGCCTCAAGTTAAAAAGAGGTGGAGGCTCCTTCCTGGGAGATTTGACACACATGAAGCCCACGGGTCAAATATTATGTTCTCCAGATGGGAGTGACAGTCTTTGAGGAAGCAGATCTGGTTTTCTGCTGCAGCACCTCTCAGAAAATGAAGAGAAAAAACACCTCCTCTGGCTCTGCAGGATCCTGGAGTGGCTTTTGCTTCATTTCCAGACCATGTGTCAGACATGCCCTGGAGTCTCCTCAAGTGTCCTCGTTCCCTTTATCAGCAGAGGGAGTAGAACAGGAATGCATCAATCTGTGATTCACCTACCTCCTCTTGAAATATTCCATGCAAATGGAGAGCTGGGACACATCACCAGGATTGTCACATCTAGGTCAGATCCTGGAGTATGAGACTGCTTTTACTGCTCCTGCAGCTTAAAAAACAAATGATTTGGGGTGATGTATTGCCAGTATGAGAACAGTGACCTCAAGGGCGTGTTCTAGGCTCAGCATCCCCCTGTTTTGTCAGCCTCTGGTTGAAAAGACACAGGTTAATTGCACAGAGGCATGGCAAACCCTCCCCAGCTCTATTGCCTGCCTCTGAGGGGAGTGTGAATGTGCAGCATGCTGGGGTCACACACACATTTGCAGAGAAGTTTACATTTAATCAACATCTGTCCCTCCCACCCAGCACATATGAGGATCTTCCGGGAAAAATAACAGTTAATCAATTCACAAAACTATTGAGCTGCAGCTCTTCCCTCCTCAGTCAAATTAAAAACCTTTTCTGTGCAGTGACAGCTGATAAACACTGTGCCCTGTGCTTTAGGTCCTCCTTGCTGGTGTCTACCTTAATTGCTGCTTCCCATTTGCTTTGGCCCCTTCTCAAAGAGGCAGCACATCTAATTGCACACCCAGGGAGATGTCTGCCTCTGATCTGGCTGAACAGCTTCTCCCTCAAGTAATTTAGAAGCGTCTCTGTTACTCTGAACCAGTAAATGAGAGCAGCTTTGGGATTCAGCCATCTTCCCCCAACTAAAGGGTTTTCCCTGTTCAATAGGATGTTGTCACATTTGGCTGCCAAAACTGCTTATTGTGCTGTGAGTTGTCAGCCAAAATGAAGCTCCACTGCTGCCTGAAGTTGTATTTGTTGAGGTCTCCTCATCTTTGAGAGGAAACTGCCATATCCCCCTCCCACTCCCTTTTCCTCTACCATTTACTCAATTGCATTAACAGCAGCAGCAACATCAGAAAGTTTGTGGCTATGGGACTGGAATTCCTCAGTGGGATTTTTTTTCACACATCTACAATACCAGATATCTACTGAGCTATATATAGAGATAGGCCTACATCTCTGAAGAATTAAAAAAAAAGAGGCCTATACTTCTGAAAGCCACAAGGCCACAAAGATAGATTATGTGAATTACTGTCATTACCAAAATTGCTGGTTAAAGAAGAACTTCTAAGCACCCTGCATTGCTCTAGCAGTTTGACTATAGGAACCTCTGTAATTACAAAGTATTTTAAATCATGCCAGTACAAACACGATCTGGAAATGGAAAATACCGTGCTAGTCATTGCATCTGGAAATTAATGGTTGGCATGGAAATGAGTGGAGCTTGTTACTCATGCTGAGCAGTGGGCACAGTGAAGTCATGTCCACCATCACTCCTGACCACCTTTGACTGCAGGCAAAGGTTATTTCCAGTCTCACCCACTCTTCTGGCAGCCCCCAGATGCAAGGGCTGCTGCTCACAGAGAGCTGGCACTGCTCATAGGGGACTGAGCTGTCAGCTCACAATGTCCCCAAGGGTCAAGAGAGATGTGACACACAAAGGCCAAAGGGCTACACAAGCCACATCAACCTCTCTCTCAAGATCAAATCAACATTAAAGCCAGGTAATGCACAGAGAAGCATTTTAGTGAGTCTATTTGAAATAATAAATGTTAGGAACTTCTTACTAAAAACGTGTGAGAGAGGAGTTTGTAACCAAGCAATTTCCACTAAAGAGAGGGAAAAAACAACAACAAAAAAAAATAAATCTTTATAGCAACTTATAGATTCAGCTCACACATTTTACTGGCAGCTTTTCTCCACAGCCTGTGCACAAGGAAGGAGTTGTAGGTGGGCAGAGAGAAGGACAAAGCAGAAGCTCATCCATGTAGATCACACCTGAGCTCTGGTACTCAGCACAGGGCCCTTCCCTGACACCCTGTCCCAGCTGCAGGTGGAGACCTGGCCTGTTGCACAACATCCTGGGGACTAATCTCCAAAAATCAGCCTGGAGAGTGCCTGTCCCATCCTCTGCAGAGCAGCTGCTGTGGGCTTCTGCCTGCCAGATCAAAGGAGAGCTGCTTCCAACGAGCCAGCATCACCCACAAAGCTGGACCCAGCCTGTCCTGGGATGGAGCTCACCCAGCTGGCCCAGGGCTGGGTGCAGAGCAGGAGGATCCCTCCAGCCAGAGCTGCAGGCTGAGCTCTGCAGTCCTGAGAACAAGAGCAGTCCAGCTTGCAAAGGCAGAGCATCTCTCCATGCTTTGTTTCTGCCCCCCTGGTTCCAAGCACTGCTTTTGGTCCCCTACACGGATAGAGCGACAGTCACTCTTCCCCACAGATCAAGCTGCAGCAGCAAAATTCACAATTTCAAGATTATTTTGTCTGCAAAGTGTGAAGGACTTGCAGGGAGCACCCCCAGCTCTGTGCTGGACTCAGCCCTGGCAGTGGAGGAGCAGAGTGAGGAGCAGCAGAACAAGGCACAACACACAGACTCAACAGAGAAATTTTACCAGCTACAGCAAGTGAGGCCACTGCCGACATTGCTTCTGTCACAACCAGCCCCAGCCCTCATCAGGACCAACAGGAAGGTGAAACCAGAGTAAATAAATAATTGGAATAATAATTAAAATAACATTACTCTAAAAACATGACACAGAAGGATTCACACACTATTTCAAGCTATTTCAGTGATCAATCTAAACTCCTGTTTCTCAGCCTCTGCAAGCTACTGTATCGGTTTATTTAGGAGTACAAAACAGAAATCTTCCCTCTCCAATATCAGGGTCACCTTTTCAATTTCCTCCATGCACTCTTCTCAAGAGAAGTAGGCTGTGACATCAAGGTAGCACCAGCATTTTGTCCCTCCAGGGAAAAGAGAATTCACATCTTTCTGAAGTCACAAAAACACCAGAGGCCACAAGAGATTTCCCCTGCTTAGGACAAACTCTGGCCTCTCTAACCAAGCCCCAGAACCAAGCTCCCACCTCAACTTCTCAGTGACTGGTTCAAAATCTTACAACTGAGTCTTTTCTGGGAACTTCTGATTTACACCTCATTTGTTGATAATCTGCCCATCCGTTTTTTCAGTTTGGAGGTACTGTGGTCTCTCCCCCAAGAGTCAAGTGTAGAGAAGCCTCTCTCTGCCCTTCTCCCAGGCTCTAACCCCAAAAACCTCACTAATTAATCAATCATCTTCACCCCTGGGCTGTGTTCTCACAAAGCCTCTCAGAGTCCTCTGCTGGCCACAAGAAGCCACCCACACACCTGGCCCCTCTGCAAGGGGATTTTCTATCCTCCATCACTGTAGGAAGAACCTGCCTCTGTCTTTCTCCTTCTCCCTGGGCTCCCCCAGCCAGGCTGAACCAGAGAACAAGGATGTCCAAGTGTGTTTTGGGCTGTGGGGAGTTCCTAGAGAAATCACTGCTTCCCTGGAAATCCTGGTGGAACAAAGGTGAATTTTTCACATCTCATGGCTCATTTTAGCAAGGATTGCTCCCAAAAGAGTTCTCTGCCAAGCTGGTCTCAAAGATGCAGATGTTGGGAGCCCTGCCCATGCGTGTGGCTGTGCAGGCATCTCTCAGATGCCCAGGACTGCACACAAGGAGGTTTGGTGGAGGCACAGGAACCTTTTCCCCCCTCACATGTGCCTTGCAAAAGCGATTTCAGGCTGTGCTGTCTGTCCCCAGCCCCGTGTCAGCCTCCCAAGCACTTCTGCATCTTCCTCAGAGCTGATCAGCACCACTTTCATGTGGTCTTTGTTCTTTCTGCATCTGGGGCCCACATTGAGGAATCCAGCTCTCTGCAGTGCAGCGGGGATGGAGTGACAGTGCCCCTCACTTAACTGGTTCTTTACCAATTCCCCCACTCTCTGCAGAGATCTTCCTCCAGTTCAGGTGGATTCCTGGTTGTTATGAAGTGTCACACTTCCCACACCTGCTCAGGCCTGTGTTTTAGGAGAGGCTTTGTGAGTGTAAGGATTGCAGCAAGACCTCAACACAGCCCTTAGTGTAACTTGAGTAATTTACACACCAGATAAATTCAGCAAAATTCCTGCATTGAATATTGATGATTTCCACTGTCATTTCGTCCTTTAACAAGATATAACTCATTATATGTTCTGGATCTGGAGTTTTGATTCCTGTTTCACATCATCCACTGCATCACTCTGAGAAGGAGGCCTCACCCATCAGTGCCACAGTTTCCTCATCTGTAAAATCTGAGTTTTGCAGAATTTTGGAAGGAATGGCTGTGATGGGATGGGCTGTAAAGGACACTAAGCTCTCCATGCAGGGGGCAGAGGTTGTGGTGAGGAGTCTGGAATGACCACAATGAGCAGGGCAAGCACAGAGTGACCACAGCTCCTGCCTGGAATGGGTCACTTCCAAAACAGCGACTGGGAAATCACACAGCAAGTCCAAAAATTGGGAATTGTCCCCCACCTGTCCTCATGCAGGCAATGCAGGGGCCTCTCTGGTACTCTGCTCAATGGAAAATTTATCCTCTCCTCGTATTTGTGGTGTGTCACATCTCTCAGCCTGTTGCACAGGCAGATCTGCCAGCTGAGGGTTTTATGGGCCCTGCAGGGAGAGGAGCAGAGCGAGCTGATCCCATCGCCATGGAGAAATAATTAAGAGGTTTTGTTGAGTAAGGTTTGGAAAACAAAATATCTGGAAATGACTAAGGGTCTTAATTGAAATGTATTTCAAATTTACAGTTTTATCAATCACTTCCTTTTTCTCTACTGAAAAACACGTCTGGAATAATAATTAAAAACCTCTATGAAAAAGGTGTTGCATAAATAATGTGCAGATGTCAGACATGGGGAAGAATTATTTTAGGTTTAAACTCGCAGCAGAATCCAAAGGAAAGTTGGGTGAATAATTTTTAGAAATACATTCATTTTTATTAGAACTTTATGTTTGACATTTTTCAGCCTGTTCCTCATAAAAAAGCAAATTTGAACTTCTCTAGAACTGTGGTTTCCATAAGCCAGGTTTGAGTGTAGGCACAAGACAATCCCTACAAGGGAAAGGAGCTGGGTCTGGGAAAGGCTCACACAAACTAAGGTCAATTTAAAAACAAAATGTGCATTTTTCTGACTTTAGAGATGGAGATTTTGGGTCTGTCTTGAACTGTTTAAGGTATCCATTCATCCACAGAAAATATTGGATCTGCCTGGCTCACAAAGTTGGGAATGGGGATCCCTGCTGGCCGTGGGCACAGCTCTAAAGCTGGAGCTGGGGTACCTGGAGTATTTGGCAAAATTAGGAGCAGGGATGGCTAAAGAGGTTGTAGGGTGCTGCTGGGGACATCTGGTGACCCAAGGGAGTTCTCTGTCCTCCTTTCTGTGTTTGCTCACCAGGCTCTTGGGACAGACCTCACCCATCCACGTGCATTCCGTGCTCTGCAGTTCACGTTTCTCAAAGAAAGTCGAGGCTCCTTTGAAAGCTCATCTTGTTTTCCCTAATTCAATCCGGAAAAGTGATTAATACCAACAGATACCGCCCACACACAAATCAGAAAAATTAAAGGGCATTGCAAAAGTGCCTGTTTCCAGTGGTCAGATTGGCTGCAGACGGAAGCAATTGGAGCTGCATTAAAACTAACAGGCTGTAATTGTCCAGAGGCATTGTCTCTGTGCAACACTTCTCTTTGGCTCTTCACAGAGACTTCTTGGAATTTTTTCAATCGCTTTTCTGCTTGAAGTATATGCTGCATTTCAGATCTTTCCTTTCCATGTCACAAGAGAATGAGCTAAAAGTTCATCAACAGCCTATGGCAACGTCTCAGTGGAGAAAGTTGAAGTCATTTCTTAATGCCATTTCTTATTAGCTATCATCATTGTGCAAATGCTGCGAGTACAAGAGCACAGGAGGTCTGCTGTTAATCATTATGAACCTTCGTTTCTCCCTGCCTAGCAGTTAAACCTTCAGAATCATTTCATTTCTTTAAAATATACAGAAAACTGGCTTCTCCCAGACCCTTGGGTGTTCCAGTGAATAATACTGTGGTCTTAGTTCCCAACCAGCTTTCTGTAGTTAGTTAGTTAGATAGATCTTCTATTTAAAGATAAGTTCCATCCCACCCCTCTGCAATCTGGTTATGATTACTGGTTACTGCCACCCGCAGACTGATAAACTTATAACAGCTGCATTGCAGGAAATCACCTCCAATTCAACCCTGATGTTGTAGGGATGTCTTTAGTTAGCTTAAATAGGCTTTTAACATTCATTTTTTTGTGTGCAAAACACCTATCATTAATTTTGACTTGAGAGATCAAACAGTTAACAACGTGTTGATCCTAGCTTACTTTTAAGTGATGTATTGTATCATTTCTGAGAGTTATGAGGGGTTGATATTTTCTTTTGCTAATGCATCAAAGTCGATAAGTGAGCGGGGCAGCCCCACGTCCTGGGAAAGGAAGCTATTAACAGCTCTGCTCGGAAGGTTCTGAGGGCCACATTGCGTCATAGCCCTCGACTTTATTGAATGTTAACTCTTTTTTTTTTTTTTTTTTTCCCCTAACCAAAGGAAATGAGTTTCTATAATCCTCTGCTTTGAGCTGCATCCTCAGTGGGGTAATGAAAAATGACCCACGCCATCCGATAGCGCGCTGCTTTGCACACAATAGATCTTCACAAGGGCAGGCACAATGCTGCTCCAGCTCCAGCTCTTTCTCCTTGTTGAAATGCACAATGAATTTATTTACTGCTGCTCTGAAAGGCGCTCCAACAGAA
The DNA here is from genome assembly GCA_009812075.1 of Sialia sialis. Lineage (NCBI taxonomy): Eukaryota > Metazoa > Chordata > Aves > Passeriformes > Turdidae > Sialia > Sialia sialis. The sequence goes on from VRYO01001272.1 coordinate 4,887,106, forward strand.
CGGGCACAGCGGGGGAATCGCCCGAGTTTGACTTGGCATGGTCCAGCAGCCCCAGAGAAAATGACCAAGGTGCAGGCTGGGGAGAGCAGAACATTTTTATAAGGAGGTTCTTGAAATGCTGGGATGGTGCAGAGAGCGAGGCAAATTGGTTCCACCAACAAGGCATCTGCTTCCTTGAAAACTTTTTTTTTTTGGCAGAATTTGTATGCGAGTTGGGCATGTTGAGTGATTTATGGGGCCATTAAACATACACTAAATCAATCTCTATTAGGGGGGGGGAAAAAAAAAAGCGCCATGTACTTAAAAAAGGCCCTGGAGCGAGATTGCTGAACCCAAGGTCTGATGCTGTGAGGCAGAATGGTCACTAGCAATTTGGAGATGTAACATGAACTCAGCCAGTCAATTCGGATATGATAGTTTTTAATGTTCCGTGAATCCAGCAAAATGTGCATCCAATTAACTACTACTAAAGGACCTTATTTATAAAATAATACTTCTGTGGTCAGGTTGTGCTTTTTCCACTCATTTGTGCCCACAGTTCAGGTTGCACGTTTTGTGTGTGTGATTAACACAGACAAACATCCGTTTGGGGCTGGGCAGAGAAGAGGCTTTGTCCCCATTATCACAGATTTGGGCTGGGAACGGAGGCAGGCGAAGGATTTTCCGCTGGAACTGAGTAGCAAGAATTAAAGGTTGTCCTTTGCTGAGGGATCTCTCCAATGGGAAGATCCAAGTGCTGGAAACACTGAGCTGGCAAAACCCTGAGCTGTTTACTCAGGGCTGTTTTGAAGCTGGAGAAATTTGTAGGTGGTACAAACGTGGCCTTCAGCGCATAGGAAAAACATCCTCCTCAGAAAACACATCTGAGCTATTTAAAGGACATGTGTAAAATGTATGCATCCCAAAACAGCACCTTTCCAACGTAATTTCATTTTAAGACCGTGCAGTGGGCAGACATTCACAAATTCAGGCAAAACAAGGTTTTATGAACTCCCCTCTGAATTGCCTGTGCAAACAAGCATAACGTTCAAATGGAAACAGGCCAAAAGTGTTTTGTGAATAGAGCATTAAGATATTTTCTTCTTGACGTGGTGAGGGATGGAAAATCTGTAGCAAAGCCCTACAGCTTGTCAGAGAAAATTCTCCTGTGGATGTGTGTGTACACACACACGTAGGTGCAGGGGAGTGACATGTGAAGTTTCTGACATGCTACAAGATGGGAAGGGGGAACTCAGGAATGCTCCATGAATCCAAGAGCATTTCTCACCCAAGTTCAGCATTTCATGGCCAGCTTTCCTCCAGTATTGTTCCCAGTTAAATTATTCCTCTGATTTCAAAATGAAAATATTTTAAGCGTGAAATGTTTGAGTTTCAAAGATGAATAAACAGCTTTGTTTAAAAATTGAAAAAAAAACCTGAAGCAGTGCAAGAACAGAAAGAAAAGGCAAAGGAATGAGAAGCTGACATGGATACAAGAGGGGACATGGAAGTGATGAGGCTTTGACTTGCTCCTCCACGAGAAACTCTTGAGCTTCACCACAGCCCAGCACCTCCTGGGAGAGGTGTCTGGAACAGAAAATCAACTTTTTTGTGGAAAAGAGGCAATGGGATTTAAGTTCTGGATCCCACTCTCATGCTCTAGGGTTCAAGGGCAGTGACAGCTGAAGGCACAATTAATAGAACAAATCTAAAGCAGGTAATTATTTTGGTGATACAGCCTAATTACAAGGAAAACAGATCAGCACTGCTTTTCCCTGAGTACAGGGAGATAACATACAGTGTTTTATAGTATTTTTGCAAACAAGTGCACTCTCATGAGATTCACTTTTGCAGAAATTCCAGTAGATCTTCTTTTTGAAGACCAGGAAAACTGCAACGGCAGCAAGATCTGACAAAAGACACCCCAGAGACAGGTTGGTGGATGACAGGGATGTCCCAGAGGTTTCTCCCCAAACCACGCTGACAAATCCTGCCGCAGCAGATGGAGCAGCCCTTGCTCAGAGCACACCTTGCTGGGGACAGGAGCTCTGGTGTCCTGGGCTTGGGGACTCTGCCCTGCCTGGAGCCAACACCTGCAGCTTCAGGGGCTCCTTTGCTGCCACTTCAGCTTATCCTGAGCAATTTTTCATCCAAACATAATTTTTTCCCTCTCCTGCTTGCTCAGCGGAGAAATGAAATAACTAAACCTGCCTCGTGCATCCTCCTTGGCTTTTGTCCTCTTTTTCATTTGCATTAAAAAGAAACAAAACAAAGCTTCTCCCCCCAAACCCAAAACAAATCCCTTCTCTTCCTTTCTTTCACGGCAAAAGAAAAAAACCAAAATAAACAAAGAAACGACTGCTCCCTCCTGCAGCCCTCGGGGGCAGTGTGGAGGTAGAATGCCCTTTCTAATTTCATTGACAGTGCCGTTGATATATAGGGTAATTTTATCTTAACAACCTGTAACAAAGGATAAGACAGTAGTCGTCTTGCATTCCAGACAGTAGGAGATGTTTACTCATTCTCCCAGCAGACTCTCATCATTCATCCAGACTTTATTAGGATGCCAGGAAATGGGAAACCTATAATTTAAGAAATGTATCACACAGAGAAACTTCTTCTGTTTGGTAAATAAAAGGTAGCTGAGGATCTGAGGTTAAGTTTCTTTTTAAAAAAACTGTTCTCACCAGCTTTCTCATTTCTTCCCAGAACTTTACTTCGGGCTTAACCTTTACAGAGTGTGGTATTGAGGGAAAACATCCCTGGGCACCTCAGGAAGGACTGGGATGTGTCCTCTGTTGGAATCCTGTGCTGTTTTTTGAGGCTGGGCTGGCAGCAGTGGCTCAGCCTTCTGAGCTGTGGCAGGGATGGTTTTGTCTTTATCTTTGTAGGCATCGCATTGTCCAGGCTGGAAACACACTCTGAGCAATCTCCTTCTGTGGGGCCAAGAGGAGGGGAAGGAGAGAGAAGAAAGCACGTATTTTGCAGCAAACATTCTTAGGGGTTTTTGCTTCCTAAGTGACTTTCACATGAGTGTTTATTCCTGTTTACGTAGCTGACATGAATGCCTGGCTTTGATTTGAGGACAAACTGCCCCATAAACTCATGAATGTCTGAATTTAACCTTCACCTTTCCCCCCTAACCTCCACTCTTGCTTTCCCCTTCATAACTGGTGACATTCTCACAGCCAAATTTAATAAAATACGTGTTACTGAGGGTGAGCTAGACTGTGAGCACAGATGGAGGGAGGATGTGTGATGCTGCTCAGTGCAGGGCAGAAAACTGCTAAAAACAAGTGCTGTGACAGAATTCCTGCTGTTTAAGACCAAGATAACCAGTGGTCAGAAAACCATTAACAAATGAATAAGCCCAGTCCTCCTCTCCCCATCAACCACAGCTTGGCTTCTCCCTCTGACAAGTCAAACAAACTCCCAAATCCATCAGTTCTGAGTTCTCTGAGTGCCACTGCCTGTGGATCAGGGCTCCATCCATCCATCCATCCATCCATCCATCCATGGTGACTGCAGGGCTGCTGGGGGAGCTGAGCAGCATCTCCCAGGCCCCCATTCTGGATCTCCATCAAAGGAGCATTTCTGCTTTCTGCTGTGTGCAGCCTCTGTGCCCTGCAGTTGTCAGCCAGGAGCAGGGCTGGCTCTGGCATCCTCCTGACAGCTGTGTGGGCTGCAGAGGCTTCATCTCTGCTGAGATTTGGCCCTGTGGTTTTGAGGTTTCTCACCCCATGACAGATTCCCAAAGAGTGTGGTCGTTGTCATCTTCCAAGTAGCCATTAAAAGCAGGGTTGAAGTCGAGGTTATGTCGTGCCACAAACCTTTGAAGAGTTTCTTTGCGTGCTCTGCAAAGCAAACCCAAAAGACCGCTGATGTTCTTTGCTGGTCAAATCCATCTCTGTTGTGAGCTCCACCTCATCCTGGGAGGGGTGAGTGTGCTCAGCCCTGTGATCATTAAAGACCTCTCACACTGGGACATATCTGATCATAGCTGTTCAACTGCATGGCACAGAAAAGAGTTTTTTTCTTTTTTTTCTCTCATTTTATACATGAAGTCCACTTGGAAATGGACCTCAGCAGCTGCAGCTTGCTGGAGGCAGTAATGGATGGAGGTAATTTATCCTGTAATTTTTTTTTCCCCTGAAAGGAAATTTAGTTTTAAAATGTAGTCATTGTGGGGTAAGAAGAGAAGGAGGAGGGAATTGAGAGAGGATAAGAGGCGTGCCTTTAATGACAGGAAAAGAAAAATCTGTGAGCTCAAACTAATGCAACTTCCAAACTCAAATAGATGTCACCATGGTGACAAAGCCTCAGACTTCATAAATTTTTTCCTCTTCCCATTTGTGGTGAGCTCTGGTACCCTGTTAAATGCATCCAAAGCCTTTTAAAGACTCATTGGAAGCATCTGATCCAGTAGAAGATTTCCTGGTAATAACACTCATTAGATATGGGGAGAAACCACATCTCAGGCTGCCTTCCTGTCTCTGAACACTCAAGACACGAACTTCGTGTCAAAAATTCATCGCCTGTAGGAGACTCACTTGCATAATTATGATTTCCAGCACAAAAATTCCTGGCTGTGGTGGGGTAATAATCCCCAAGATCCCCTTCACCTCAGGTTCTGTTGATCAAAATCCAGAGATTTATACACGTCTGTAAATAATGATTGATTTAATACCAATGCAGTGATGGAACTTGAGTCAGGCTGGTTTGCAGAGCCCCAGCCCATTTAACCTTTCCAGACAGATTTAACTCATCACACTCCTGTCCTTACACCTCAGCTAAAGCACATCTGAGCATCCAGAGCCATCACAGCTCAGAGATGTTTGGAAACCAGTGTGAAACCTCTTGGCAATCACTGCAGACAGCAGCAAATCAAGCCAGCATTTCAGCATCTGACCTGAAAGATCTCTTCATTTCATCTGGTGCCACCCAAACCTGAGACTCACAGCAGGTTCTTCTGTGAAATCCAAACCACTTTTGGGCCCCAGTGTGGACCAGATATGCCTCACTCAGCATTTGCCAGCTACAAAAATGTCATGGGCCTGAATATTTCAGGATTTACAGCTGCAGAAACTCTCCAGTGTCACCTTTCTCCCCTTTTATGGCTCAGTCATAATCTTAAATTCAGCTGAATACAAAGAGCTGCCTGTAGACAGCTAATCCTAAAGACAGAGCTTTGTGTGAAACTTGGAGGGGAAAAAAAAGAAGGAAAAAGAAAGAAGGATTGGCAGGAAAGACAAATATTTTTGGCTAATTTTTGCTAGTATCCTTCCACCCTGGTTTGGGGCTGAACTGAGAGGCTCCTGCTTTGCCCATCCTCACACCAGGTGCCCAGCAAAGCAGATAATTCAGCAAAACCATCATGGGCTGGGAGGGGGTGGCTGAGCCTCTGCTGTCACACGGGGAGGGATTATCCTGGGGATCAGCCCTGAAATGCCAGGCTGGTAATGCTGAGGTAATGCTGATAATTACACAGCAAAGCCAGCCTGTAACCCAAGTCCTAATTGCATTGAAGGAGCTCTTCTTGTCTCCAGGGAGCTGCTGAGTTTGGATGTTCCTTGGGATAGCCAAATTCCCTGCTCCTGTCTCGGAGCTGGAGCAACATCTGCCCAAGCTGCTGGACTTTTTGCAGAATTTCCAGCTGTGCTGACCTCAGTTTACACAGGCTGTGATCCAATTCTCTGTCAGAGTGGCCTGAGGTGCATCAGGTCCTTCCACCTTTTGGTCTTTCCACCAGGGCCAGCAGAGTTATTCCAAGTTCCTTGAGAGCCACCTGACATTTTCCCTGCTCTGCCTTTCCTAAACTCAGCATGAAAGGCACCAATAGATTCCCACAGGTATTGAGAGGCAGAGGAATAGATTTAACCTTAAAAAACAATTCTGTGACCACCACTGAATTCCACAGGGTAACAAAAACCCTGCCCTCCATAAATAAAGACCATCCTGCACATGGGAAATCAGAACCCCCATTCCAGTTTGGGAAAACACCAAACAAGAGATATCTCCATGGAAAATACACTGCAAATTCTTCCTGCTGCATGGAATTGTCTCCTGACATTGCTGGTCTCATACCACAGGAATTAAAATGTGAAGGACCCTGAAAACCAGCTAAAACAGTTGAAAGCTAGATAAAAACATTTAAAATAGTATTTTTTTCTATCCAATTGTATTACTACAGTGTGTGTACATAAACAAAAATGGGGTGTATAGGGGCTGTTTTCACTTCATGTGTTAATCAGCTAGCAATAGGATTTATTTTTGTGTGTGAGCTCTGGGTAGGAAGCACAGAGAGATTTCCCAGCAGAGCAGGAATCCCTCCTGTGCCCAGCCCTCTGCTGGATCCCAGGGCCACTCACAGATGTGCTTCAGCATGACTCCAGTCTCCTTTTGATGCTTACAACTCAATTTGGCAGTCAGTGCCCAGGACAGCTTGTGAAACCAAAGAGGGATGATCCAGCTTTTATTGGGAGACTTTTACCCACTGCCAGCTGCAGGATGCTGTTTTACAGGCTGTGCCTCTTTGATATCTGACACAAGCTGCTGTGGGGCTGCTTACCTGCTAAAACTCTTTTGATTTGTCCTGGTTCTTTCTTGTCTGCATATGGTTTGTGTCTAGGTATACTTTGCTAATCTCTCATGGCATTTTTAAAGTAGCCCGACTGTTTTTGCCCATGCTATTTTTGGCATGCTGAGTCTAATTGGTCCCTTGCAATAAAAAGAATCCAAGTTCCAAGGGAAAAAGATATTCCCTACTTTACTTGTGATTCAGACTTTAACACAGAATTTAAAATATTAACACACAACACAGAGCTCTGTACAGTCATTATTAAAGTGCTTCTGAGAGAGTGAACGAGTGTTTTGTTAAAATATTTATCTAAATTATCAAAGCAATAAATCTGAGATTAAAACCTTTAAAGCAGAATCTGAAAATTTCATAATATCACATAATTGGATAATCTTAAATTAATAAGAAAACCAGCACATTTCAATATCCTTCCACAAAAAGTAATTGTATCTCCATGCTAAAGGACCTAAGATACAGTACCAGATTCCCAGGAAGTAAATGCCTTACCCAGGAGGCAGCTGAGCTGTGCTCATTTATATCCCCTGAGGATGTGCACTGATTGAAACACTTGCTCGGTGTTACAGGACAGAGAGGAAACAGGAAAAGATGCTCAGTGCTGCTTTTGTGATTTATCCATCACACCACGTTTCCTCCCTTTGCGTGGAGATGGGCAGTGCAGCACACTCCACCTGAGAGGAGGAAAATCATTAATTTTTAAGTGTGGCTTCAGTTTCTCTGAAGGGATCAGCCTTGCCAGGAGGTGCCAACAAACACAACCTCACTCAGATCACCCAGGTGGCACCAGCTGGGGTCTGGTCAGCTGGGAAGGACTCTGGGTGTCCAGTGTGGCTGAGAACAGGCTGAGGAATGCCCTGTGCCAGGGGACAGGCTGGGGACAGCTCACACCAGCGCCACTGCAAGAGCTCTGCTAAGCCCTGGCCTCAGGAAATCCTCATTTCCAGGAATAAAAGTCTCTTTCATCTCATGGGCCAGTCCTTCCCCACGGTTTAAACTGAGAGGGCCACATAATCCTGTTTTTCTGTGGGGATGTTTGTAACCCAGGGACAGCGTGTAATCCTGCTGCAATCAGTCCAAAACTCTTGGAGGAGACTCAAGGGATGCTGTTATTTGTTATTCCCTAAGGAGTGGCTGGTGAGCAGTGTCCCAGAGTGAGAACCTCACACAGCTCCTGCTCCTGATCCTCCTTACATCACCTTTCATTTCAGAAATCAAGCAGGAATCAGTTCAGACGCCTTGGGGTTGTGATCTAAATTTCTTCCCCACAGTGCAAGTTTCTATCTCTGCTGAACTTTTCCAAACCAAAATTGCTTATTCTGATTGCCAGAGATAGACCTAAATTAGAGACAGAGAAAATCTGGGGCATCAGAATTCCACTCTTCACTGAGGAATCGTTGTGGGTGAAAGGAGGAAGAAGCTGCTCTTTCTGCCACTCACTGGGTAATTCCAGAAGTTGTTGTGCTGAGGTAAAATCATTTCACCCATCAGGCTAAGTATGTTTTTACTGATTGTCTTAACAAATTGAATTGAGCCAAACTGTTCTTACCTCCTGGAGATGTGACTGGAATGGAATCATTTCACACTGCCCACAGAGTGAGGCTGCAGGAGCTGAAGATCCATCATTTCAGCCAAATTCAAGTGGCTTTTAAATTATATATATTAATTAATAATTGAAGCCAGGAGAATTTGTCGCCCGTGGACAGGAGTGAATTCCCCTGGAATGAATGAGAATTTTATAGTGTATAAAAGCAATAACTTAAAAAGAAGAGCAAGAGGAAGAAAGCATTAAGTGTGCTTTAGGAAGAAGGGTACAGGAGGGATTTTGGCAGCACCGGGGATGCCCCGGAGGGCTCCTGGAGGTACCGGGCTGTCCCGGGGGCGGCGTTCCACGCTGTCCCGACGGTACCGGGGAGGATTCCGGGGTGTCCCGGCAATACGGGCATGTCCTGGGATGTCCCGGCAGCGATGGAAATCCCCGCCCGCTCTCTGGCGGCGGAGCAGCGGAACCGCAGCATCCTCCGGTGGAACAGCCCGTCCTCAGAGCCGTGACACGGAGCGGGGAACGGCTCCCAAAGGGACGGGACCGAGCGGGGATGCTCTGCTCCGAGCGGGGATGCTCTGCTCC